>CAUYTI010053912.1:0-50251 GCA_963575145.1 Galago senegalensis
GACACAATGACTATGCAAATAACATGAAATTTATGTGAACCAGCTTGATGAAAGTATGTCAAAATGTGTGTGAAGACACTACACTGTACCCCATGTTTGCATTAATGTACACAGCTATCATTTAATAAAAAATAATAATAAAAAAATAAAAAAGATTTGGGGCTGAAAGGTATGGAACCCAGGCAAAAGAAAACCAGCAGCAACATTCTGGGTATAAATCCCATATAAAAAAATATGATGGTGTAAATCTCATGATGTAATTATATGGACCTTCAGAAGCATGTAAAATGTCTTCATAGCTTTCTCTCTGTGTCTCCTATCCCCGAAGCAGAATAGGTCAAATATCTCTGCGCTTGCTTTATAGAGGAAGAAATAGGACAAAAAATGCAGAATAGTGCTCCTCAGTCCTGTGATCAGGAAGGGTGGGAACCAGAGATTGTTCCCAGATCTCTGAGTCCCACTGCCTGTGACGTATTAGACAAATAGGAATATTCATTTAAGCAGCAAAAAACTCCTCCAGTCGACTCTGTTACCAGTGAACACAAACAGGGGTAAGAAGGTCCCCTCCACTGGAAATAGACAAAATTATATAAGGCAATTACCTGATTCAGGAAAGGAAGTGTGAAGCTTATTCCAAACTTGACAGGAAGTATGCACAATCCTTTCTTTTTCCAGCAATTCTCCCTAGAGAAAAAAGAACATTCTCATAGAACCTTCTCTGCCAGATTCATGTCAAATTGGAGATATTTTCTGTCAACATCTTAACATCAAATTGAAAGCGGACATCCTTGGACTTGCCCACATAGTCAAAACTGAGTTGCGCCCCAACAATGTAGACAAAGATGAGAAGGGTGGATATTTGGGTTATGGTCTTTCAGTACAGCTAGAGCAGAGCCCACTCTGGGTCAGAGTGTGCTGGTAAACATAGACTGTCATCACTGCAGGGAGGCACTGTGGCTCTCTGATGACAATGGCTCTTTATATGTCACATTTGGTTATCTGAGTAGCTTTGTAAGGAAGACAGAGCCAACATAATTATGTACATTTTGCAGACAATTAAACTGAGGCCCAGGGAAATGGAGTGACTGCCAAGTCACATTTATAGCTTAGTGCCAGCTGTGGTGCACAACTGTGGTGTTCTTAGTCCTGGGCTAAGAACATGTGTAAAGACGAACCACAAGGAATGGGCTATGACACTGAGCATAGGCTGCAAACTCACCTGCCCCAGGCTAAAGATCAGTCTAAGATCAAAGAGATTGCAGTGAGTTGGCCAACTCGGCAGCCTCAGAAGCTAGTCATTAAATTATCAGCTATAGAATACGTATACCAAAGGAGCACTGGGACATCAGACTCCCCCGCCCAGCTCTTCTTACCTGTTGAACTTGTCAACCTCACTCTTCCGAGCATGATACTGAGAGCTTTCTAGGCATTCATCCCAGCACCTGGGAATGGTGAATCCCTCAAGCTTCTGGTTGAAGTGCGTCAGGTCCCCTTCTTTGTACATGTTCATCCTCCGTACCTTCCCCAGGAGAGAGACACTGAGGCCTTGTCAGTGCAAGAGACTGAGAGGACACAGTCTAAAGCTAAGCCTCCAGTCCTGTCATCAGGACCTGCCCATCCTCTACCCCCGTGGGAAAGGCCCAAGTTACAAATCCACTCTCCCCGCCCCAGAAAGTAGGGTAACCCACTCTGACTTTTGCTACCAAATTCTCAGCTTACCTCCTCTGCAGGTAGCCCACAGGTCACAGCAACTTCGCCCATCCAGTTCTCAGCAATGAGCATCCCCTGTGGTCCTCCAAAGCCCCGGAAGGCTGTGTTGGAGGGTAGATTGGTCTTGCACAGGCGCCCAGTGCCCCGGATGTTGGGGATTTTATAGCAGTTGTCCATGTGGAATAGAGCTCGTTCCATTATCTGAAGCACAAGAAACCAAAACAGGAGAGAACTGCATGCTGATTTCATTAGCTCCTCAATAAGAACCCCAATGGCTGCGGCCATGTCTGCCCTTCTAGTTCCACTGCAGCTGCTCTTCTTTGGCCCCAAGTTATCTCTTCCTAGGATATTGTGATAGTCTCTTCATTGCACCTTATCCACCTACTGATAACTTTGTTCACCTCCTCTGTGGGGAAGCCCTTCCCAGACCCTCTAGTTGTAACCAATCATTTACCTCTTATCTTATTAATTCATTGTAAATTAATTTTTAATCCCATTAGAGCTGTACTGCAAATGGTTTGAAGAGTCCAGTACTCCTCATGGTATGAAAAACAGCCTCCTTCACTTTCCTTCCTCCTACTCTCCAGAAGCAACAACCTACCACTCTCATAGCTTATTCTTTATCAGCTATTTAATTAACTTCCACATCTCTAGAAAACATGGCTACTTTTACTACATCTTTAGTAAGCTTAGACTTTTCAGCTTTCGACTTTTCTGTTGTCTTCTCAGGATGGAAAAGGAGGGTTTAGTTCTTGCCTAGTCCTCTTTTCCCACATATACACCAGCTTCCTATCTTCCAATATAGCTGTATTTAATCTAATCAATAGAATTTTAATATTTTAACTCTGTAAATACTGCTCACAGTTGAGCCATGTAGCTACACTATGATTATTTCTTTCTCCATAATATTTTTTCACCCTGGAGTTAACAATTGTCTTTATGTTTTCATTTACTTCATTTCTATTTACTTATTACTAAGTCAACTTTTCCCCACTTCTAAAAATGTGCTCTCAATATATTCAAGCACATTAGATTTTCTATCTGGTTTCATCTTTTTGAAGATATCATTCCTAGAGCCATGTGGCCTCTTTCCATTTAAACTGTGCCCCACCAGGCCGCTGTGCAGCTGTTACCTTACATCCATCATAGGGATTTCCCTCACCTCTCTCTGTATTGAAGCCTCTGTTCCTGAATACTCCAATGAATGAAGAGTTAAATTATGGTACAAACAAACCATGGAACATATAACTGAGCCACACTGTTTGAACAAGCCTCCAGAGAATTAGGCTGAGTGAAAAAGCTCAATCCCAAAGGTTCCATATTGTTTGACTTCATTTTTCTAACATTCTCAAAAATGACAAAATTCAAGAAATACCAAATAGGTGAGTGGTTGCCAAGGGTTATGGAAGGAGTAAGAAAACCTTCTGGTATGCCAAATCATACTTCAATAAAAAAAAAGATTTTAAAAAAGCAAAGGCAATTCAACTTATTTACAATTAAAACATCACAGAAGTGTGTAACATAGAAAATGACAGTGTGTGCCCCTCAGTACCACTCCAATCACCATTAACAATTTGATCACTCTTAACAGTTTGGTGTCTGTTCCTTCAGACTTTCCCCATGTCTATCACAGGTGTGATATAGAGGTATATGCACATACACATATCATATATGTGTGTGTAACACACATACACACAAAGTCACTACACCATACATAAAGCTTTGTTACTAACTTTGCTACTTGGTGAAATATCTTGAACAAGAAGGATGGGTTAACCATTACCCAGCGAAGTAATATGATCTCTGTACTTTCAAGAATAATCAAAAATGGGGAGCCTAAGGTGGGGACAAGGTAGGCAGCTATTGCAAAAGTAACAGGTAAGACCTGGGAAGGCCTGTGCCTGTGTGTGAACAGGTTATAGGGCATACCATTGACCCCCATGGATCCCTGGGTGCAGGGGCGAGGGTGGGTGCTACTTACGCTCTGAGAGAGATCCAGGGTGTTCCCCGCATTGCTGAAGTGATCCACCTCCAGAGCCACGACCTTCCCAGTCTTCATGAAGCCGACCTGATAAAAGGAGAAAATGTCTCAACAGTCCCTGCCTCAGTCTCTCATCCTCCCCTCCCACTTATGCCACCTGGAGGAAACAGAAAGAACAAGGTATCATACCCTGGAAACCAAAGCCACCAGAAGAGGTCACCAGAATGTAACAGGTGAAGAGCAGAGAAACTAACACTCCCCAGGGCTGCACCCTCAGCTCTCTGATCCTGGAATCACTTGTCCCACGCTCCTCCTTCCTGTCCCCTGCTCCCAGTTCTAGGAGAGGGAGCAAGGAGGCCAAAAAGAGAAAGCTGGCCATGGTAGGGCAGGGAGGGGAGGGCGGGGAAGACAAACTAGGAAAGACACTAGAGCATCCCTCACAGTTCCAGTCGGCCCACAAGAAAAGGTACACTTTGCAGGAGCATAATGTGCTTGTACATCCTTGACCTTATGTAACCACTAAAAACACTTTTCACAGCCATTTCATGAGTGTGAAAACTGGGACCCCAAAAGATCAAAGTGATTTCTTCAGGCCCACAAGAATCTTAGAATAAGAGAAATAGAATGCCTCTCTGAGAGGGAAATCATGAAATAAAGTCAGAATACACCAAAGGGGAGATGTTCAAGGCCAATTTCTGCAGAGAGGGAGCTCCCAGGTTTCTAGAGCTAGAACAGGGCCTGTAAAGCTATATTGATGTGTATGGGGGAGGGCTGCAATTGTCACTCATAGAAATCCAGAAAAGGATTATCCCAGAGGGAAGTTTGGGCAGTGCCCAGTACTGGTGGAACAGGTGCCCATCCTAATATCTTGTGCCTGTCCAGGACCCTGGGAAGTCTTATTTTTCACTGTACGTTACTAAGCAATTATTCTGCTGTCTATATAAGGCCTGTGACCATGTTAACTCAGGGCAACCCAGAGCCATGCACTTACTCTAGGTCTGCTGCCAAATCATGTTTCTGAGCCTGACTGGGCAAGACCAGATTTGGACCACAGCAAATTCTCAGAATTCATGAATGCCACCCTTGGGAGTAGCCTGCCGGCCTCCCCGGGACCTCCCTTCTGTGTTGCTATTGGCCTGTTTGCATCTCCCTCCATACTATTTCTTCTTTGAATTTCTCCAGATAGTCTTGCAAAAAGTAAGGGTACAGCCCAGGATCCCCAGACCTTTGGCCTCAGATTTACTTACAAAACAGCACTGCCCACCCCAGCACGGCCCCAACATCTAGAACCTTGTATCTGGCCAGGAAGGGATGTCTGCCGCCAGTGATCAGCATGTCCTCATTGCGATCCAGCATGCAGCGCACCGGGCGGCCTGTCCTGAGGGGGGTCCCAAGAGCGTTAGAAACCTAGGAGCCTTCAAGAACAGCCCAGAGCCCGCTGAGTTGCAGGGAGGAAACAGCAGGGAAGCTGCCTTTCCCCCTGGAACACCAAGCAGGCCTGGAACGGGCTGCTTGGCTATCTGGGCACGGTGCTGGGCAAGGTGGGGAATACAGGACGTGAGGTGCGTCCTCGCCCTGGGAGATCAGATGTGTGCACAGTCATGAGAACACAAAGGACCAGGCCAAGTTACCCTCACCCTTTGTCCAAGGGTTTTGAAGAGAGGGCTGTGAGAATTCAAAGCAGGGGAAAACTATTTCCAACAGGAAGAAATCCAGAAAATCTTCCCAGCAGAGGCAGCCCCATTCTTTTTCCCAGAGCCATATGAAAGAAGCAGGCTTTGGAACTCACTTGTGTGCAGCCAGGGCCACTGCCGTGGACAACACAGTGCTCCGGGTCTCCTTCCCGCCAAAGCCTCCTCCCATTCTCTTCACTCGGACCAAAATCCTGTTTGCTGGAATCCCCAACATACTTGCAACAAAGCTCTGTGGGCAAAAGACAAAATATTCCCTGGACTTATTTCAGGCCTGCCCCAGAGCTTCCCTGATACGCATGGGCCTAGTTAATACTGTGAATCCTGAAATTCCTTGATTCGAAATCCCAGTGTAGCCCTGTGGCTAGTGGTGCTGGGGTCCAGCACTCATTGGTCACCACAGACAGAATTCAGACATTGTTTCTAACCCCAGGGGTGAGCAGCCGGTGACAGGATACTTTTAGGAACTCATTCCATCTGGCCAGGGACTAGTGGGTCGTGAAGGTAAGACAAGCCACTCAAAATCCTAGCAACCACTGTCACATTACAGGTAGTAAGAAATGGGGAATATTTTAGCTGGTGCAGATAATTTAGTGGTCCCTGTGACTATCACTTAGTCCAACACCTTTGTTTTACAGATGAGAAACCTGGGCCAGGATATGACTTGACCAAGGCTATGTGGCACTAGAATGATAATAGCCAACACTTAGTAGCCTCTAGTTCAAGTATTAAAACTCATCTAATCTTTGCAACTGCCCTATTAGGACTCATTTTAAATAGACAAGGAAACTGAGCCCAAGAAAGTCATAGAACAAGCTCAGTGAATTTGCTGGTCTATTAGAGTCTGGTGCCAGGACCATTACACCTTAGTGCCTTTCTGGACCACCCAGAACTCCCTCTTTCCATTTGCCACACTGCCTTCTTGGTCAACTAGGAGGTTCCCGTTATCTCCCCAGCCCTTTGAACTGAACCACAGGACACCTACCTGGGTCTTCATGGTGTTCTGTGTAGACACAAAGAGCTCCATCTCCCCACCCTCAGTTTTTGGGACAGCAATGGTGCAATTAGTCTCCAAGTAGAAGTGTTCTTGGCCACCGATGTACAACTCTCCTGAGGAAGCAATGAGACCCCTGACAGTCAGCCTGACGCTGCAAAAGGGGCAAGTTTGCTGAGGGAGAGTATACTTTGTCAAGTGGCCTGGGAGGAACCAACCAATCCCAGGTAACCTCCGGGTTCCCCAACTGGGGTGTAAAAGCACCCAAAAGTCTTGGAAACTGAGCACTCTCTCGCCCCCCTCCACAACAAAAGAACCAGGTGACACTAAAATGCATCAGGTGCAAAGTGCTTTTCTCATTGCAACTAGAGAAAATCAAGGATTTATAAAACTATCGTTGTAAAAAATAAATAAGGAATTAATAATGTGATTTGAAAAGGTGAAAACAAGAGAATTTCCCACAGCTGAAGCTATCAGGCCTGTTGCAGAGTTGGCTACTTAGTGACTTGGCAACATGCATTAGCCAATGTCAAAAACAATCTCCAAACAGGCTAATCAGCAGCCTTGTCCCGGGTGAGAGCTATGGCCCTAATTCCATAGTGCCAAAGACAGAGGGGGAGGGAGAGTAAGGGGAGAGGGTTGGCTGAGGATGGGTCAGGACTGTCCTAAGGCAGGCAGGAGGGGAGGAGTCTGGGTGGTTAGGGGCTTGGCAGACCCAAGGCCAGCCAGGCATCCGTGGCCATTGTCTCCCCCAGACAGTCCTCCAAATTAGAGTGCATTACAATATCTCTAGAAGCACTTAGATCCAGCCTAAAGAAAGGAGAGTGAAGATTAAGATGAATGAAGCTCTTTCCACCTGATTGTCTACTACTTTGTCACCAAGACTGAAGAGCATCTTCCGTTAGGAAATTTTTAAAAATCACTTCCCTGTTTCCAGGTTCTCTATATATCTCTTGAATTTAATTCACAAACCAGTCCCACCCCATTCTCACTGGTGCATGGCAAAGCTGTACCTGAAACAACATTATCTGCTTCAGAAAAACCCTTCTTGAGGTTCCCCTTTTCAATCTTCAGCTCAGATCCATAGAAAGAGTTGTTCTTTATAGCATCCTGAGGAGCACAGAGAAGCTTCAGTCACTTGGCTTTAGGGAGGAAGACGATGGTTTCTGATTGGATTATTGCCTCTCTCTTCCCATATGCAAATCGCTAGACTCTTCATAGACAGACTTAAATTAAGCTCAGCTGTACCCCTAGGAATCATAGTCCTCCATTCCCTCAGCTCCAGATGAACAACCCTGGATCTTAAGGAAAAGCAAAGAATCCCACAAGGAAGTAATGAGAGCTAAAATTTGGGGCAGGAGGAACTCAGTTTGGCTGGCAGAGGTCTGAGCCTAAGATCATTAGGATGGTCTCATCAGACCAGAAATCCCACAGCTGGAAGGGATTTTAAAGCCCTCTAGTCAAATCCCTACCTGCGGTTCGAATCTCCTCTAGAGGATCATCATAAACGTGAATCAAGGGACAGAGAGCTCAGTCCTCTCCACAGGCCGCCCATACTCACCTCAATTGTGATAATGGCTGGAAGGTCTTCATAAGTGATTTTCACCCCGAGAGCAGCTCTCTGTGCGTGTTCTGGGGTGTCAGCAACCACAGCACCAATGATGTGCCCAACACAAGTAACCTAGGAGCAGAGGCAGATGTTACAGACCATAAACAAGCTCCTTGTAAAGCAGATTATTTCTTGATTATTCAAAAAGTCAAAGGAAATCACTGCCTTCCTAATCAATGCACGTTTTAGGAAAGTGCTCCAGCTTATTTGTTTCTTTATCTTACCAAATGGCGATTATATGCCTTTTTGCAAATGCTTAGAATCAGTAGAACTAGAACAGGACTTAGAGATCACTGGGGTCAGGATGGCAAGTAGATTTCATCTCAAGGGCCGATTCTGATTATTTAGTTCTGGCAGCTACTGAGAAGGGACACTGGATGGAATGTTGTGATTGATTATTGATGTCTGCCATGAGCACAATGGGAGCTACAGCACCAAGCCAAGGGTGTGCATCAGTTTAGATCTTCTTCAGCACCCTTGGTCTTCACATGAAGAGATGGAGATGCAGAAGGCTAGGTTATGATCAGCTAGTTACTAAATCAGGACTAAACTCTAGGCCTTGACTCCCACTTTTGTTTTCTTTCCACCACATCACACTATTCTATGTTTCCTAGATTTATGCCAAAATCTTTTCAAAGGGCTGTGGTCATGTCTCACATTCCATCTAGACACTCAAAGACAGTAGCTCCTGAATACTGGTTCTTAGACTAGATGACCTTAAACAGGGATTTTTCAATGTATATAATAATAATAATTGCTTTTTTCCTTTAATAATTCAGTTACAGAAAACCTGAACAGATCTCTTCCAGGGATAAGTTTCATCCAACATCCCCCTTATTAATAATAATAAATTGTTATCCAACTAATCACTTTGGAATATGAAGTTTCTCACGATAGGAACAGACACTGAGCATGTGTGTCTCTGATCATTATCTTTTGAGGCCCCAATTAAGTTACTTAGTACAGAGGCCATGGAACCTGGCTGACTCTCGTAACCATGATGATAACAGTGCTCTCAGAGGCGCTTGACGTCCGTAAAGCAATTTGTTCTACAAAAGCTGTCCTTGTGGAGTCCTTGTATCCCACACTTGTACTTTATGTTCTTTCTTTTACTTTTACGTCAATGGTAAGGTGAATTTACCCTTCGGAAACAACTACTCACATCTAATTTTCAAGGTTTGATCTGTATTAGAATTATAAAATTACTAAGAACTATCTGCCAGTGAAGCACACAGATTTTTGTAGCTGCTATCTCAAACATTTGAAACTTTTTATTATTGTTGTAGGATTTCAGACAGTAGAAATCAACAGATAAGCTTTTGCATAAGTTCATATAAGTGAATTATCAACATACACAGGGACAGCATTCTAATTTCCTTTCTGGTTAGTTTGTTTATTTCATTCTTATTTCTTTTTTAATAAAGGATCTTACTGGTATGTCTTAAGAACCCAACTGTTCATTCAAACACAATCACCAGTCTTGTTTTATTGCTGCTTTGGCATGGAGTTATCCTACTATGTGCAAACAGCAGCCAGCAATTAAATAGACAGGTGACATCTTCTATCTCTTTATAGATTTTCCTGAAATCATAAAGAAATCCACAGCAAAACTCACCAACTGGATGATGGTTATGATACGTGCAAATGTATAATCTTTCGAGATTAGGGATTTGAAGTAATGAGCACAAATTAAAACTTCATTCAATCCTTGTTCTACTTCATATTAAAAAAAAAAATCCAAGACCTACCTCGTCCTTTGCAAAGATTGTTTCATCATTACCAATTCCAGTTAGGTTACTCCCAGGAATATCATCAGCTGAGAGGAAGCAAACAAACCCTGGCACCTTCTTAGCTTCTGAAGTATCTATGGAGCTGCAAGAATGAGAGGGGTTAGAGGTCAATCTGTTAACCGGAAGCAGGGGGACCATCACCTGGTTGGATAACCCTGCGCTCATTGTAATGGGCTTTCCTCCATCCTAATGCCTCCTTTCTCTACTTTCTTTTGTATCAGATTCTAGTATAATTCTATTCTATTGCAAATATTGATTAAATGCTTACCATGTGAAGGGCACTGTGGTGAATTCTGCTGGAGGCATAAGATGAATAAGCTAGGCCAGGCCCCGGGACCTTACACTATGCCCCGTCTGGTCTATAAGTACAAGGGAGCCAAATCACGGTGAGCAAGGGTAACTTTGGAGAACTGTAGCTCCAACCCACATCCCAGCTAACACTCATCCAGAATCAGTGCATCAGGGCCCTCACTGATACAATGGCCGTGAACAACTTCACACAGCCCAATTGCTCTCCCCATGTTAATGGTGCTCTCCCAGCACAACAGGGCATCCCAGGTGTAATTAGGCAATATGGCCCACAGAGGGAGAATGCCTGGAGAGCTTATCAATGAAAACTGTCTAAACCAGGTACTGATCACTCCGGCCTGTGCCCCCACAGGGAAATAGGGCAGCGACACCTCCAGGAAAGGTATGTAAACTTCCCTAAGTATCAATCATCTTCGAACAGTTTATCCTCAAGAGAGCCCTTAAAGTAATTATCATTAGCCCCATTGCACGTTTGGGGAAACTCAAGCTCAGGGAAGTTTGGTAGCTTATCCAAAGTCACTCCCCCAAAAACAGTGTGACTGGGATTAGAAATGAGGTTACAGGGGTACAGGTGAATCTTTCTAAGAGTAGAATGTGAACGTTTTAAAGCAATAACTGAGAAAATGACATGAAGGCTGTGTTGACCAGTTCGATGGAAGTATTTCAGAATGCATGTGAAACCCCACACTGTACCCTAGAAGTGCATTAATGTACATAGTTAATGTTCAATTAAAAAAAAAAATATGTTCAACCTAAGAGTCATACTTCACAAAACTTATATTTCTGGACTATTTGGGAATAAATAGAGATTGGGATTTTAGAGTTTTCCTTGTTTGTCCCTCAGACAAAATAGACACTTACAGATGTAGGCCTAAAGAGATAGTGAAAAACTTTTTTAAAGAAAAAAATTCAAGAGAGTATTATATCTTAATGTCCACCGCTAGGTGAACGGATACATAAATTGTGGTTTATGCTCACAATGGTCCACTACTCAGCACAAAGATCACCTAAATGTTGATACACTTGGCATAAAATATCTTCATGATTGAAAAAAATAACAGACCAAAAAAGAAGACATTCCGTATGACTCTTCCAATTATATAAAATTCTGAGAAAATACAAGCCAATCTACAGTGCCAGAAAACAGATCAATAGTAACCGGAGGAGGAGAGGAGGGAACTGAAAGGCATGAGTGAGTGGGATTGCAAAGAGACAAATGAAATTTTTGCAAGTGATGGATATGTCCATGATCTTCAGGTGAAGATTGTATAAGTGTATACAATGTACACATCAAAGCTACATCAAAACTATGTCCAGCTAGAGTGAGAAACAAAATCAATAAAAACATTTTTTAAATTCTGAATTAACTTATCACTAGTAAAAACTTTTGAAATTTAGATTTCCAAGCTTGGTCCCATTTAGCGTGTTAGGCATTCTCAGATTTTATTGCCTACATTAGATAGCATATCAGCCAGAAGCATCAGCCAATCACCATCTGGTGTCTTCATTGAAAGATATGCTTCAATCAAAGAATACATCATTGTATTCTTTGTATCTTCATTCAAAGAATACATCATTGTATCTTTCCTTAACCTTCAAACAACAGGAGCTATTGTCTTTAAACAATGCTTATACCCCATTATGAAGTGCCCACATAAAATAAATTTACTTTAAACATTAGAACAGAAAAAGTGTACCACATTTAAAATTAGGTTGTTTCCATTAATTAAATGAGATGACATTCTGATTTAAACAAGCTGCAAAAAATCCAGAGCTAAGAGAAAAGCTCAATCATATAACCATGTTAATCAAATATGGAGTTATCATAATATTTTTTAGTGATTATTATTTTATATTTAATCTAAAGCTTCACTGTATACATGTAAACACTGTGAGCCATATTAAAACATTTGAGAAACACTAGAGGGGTGTGAATAATGAATAAATTAGCTAATTAATTTATAATCTCTTTTTGTTAAAATGACAATGAAGAGAAGCTCTAATCCTGAGCAGAAGAAGCACTGTAAATGTTTGAAGGCCTCAAATGCGGATTCTTCAAAGGAACATTAGTATTCAGAGGCATTGATAAAGGTGTATTGTATGTGTGATAATTTTAGAACCTTCCACAATGCAGAGAAAGGATTTATTTGCATGCTTAAGTAGGTCAAAGGATAAGTAATTCCTCCCCTTCTCCTGCTAAATACTGGTCACAAAGCTTAGATTCAATGTCAAATATATCTCTGAAAGCTGGTACTCAAAGTCGCTGCTGAGGAAGAGAAAAGCTTTATGCCTCTGGTTGGGCCTGCAGACAAAGCCAGGGATTCAGTTAAGTACTGAGGCTGACATTCCAGCTGTGTAATCATCTCCCTCTGTGACCTCAGAAAAATGATTTTACTTTCACATTCCTATTGCTTCATCTACAAAAAATGACAAAGAAACTTTGGGATGACGGGATCTCAATGTTCATACACAAACTATAGATCAAATTTTTATAATTAAAACCGCAACATAACCCAGTCTTGCAAACCTACAGTGGATGCCATAATATATCTTTTGTCATGAAAACTCTGCTTATATTGCATCTGATGCTCACACATAGATCATAAATTCTTTGACGGCAAGATCAATCCCTTTAGAGTATCCGTACTACTGGCATTGTCCCTCCCCTACGTTCAACTCCTGCAAAACAGAATGATCTCGTAGGAAGCTTGAAAAAAATGACTGAATATAGAGTATGACGCTTTCCCTTAACAGTGCATAATTTTACTTTTAATCAAAACCTCACTTCTTTTAATAATATCCTTCATCAGGAATGTAAAAAAACTCAAAAAACCAAAAATAAAACTTACTTGGATTTTTTATACCCATAGTCAAATAAAAGAAAATTGTTTCTAGTCCTAGTTCTGTAAATAACCAGGTATGTTACATTAGACTAAGATGACTTATTTATAGAGAAAGAATAATACATAATCATTATGCATCTACATTCAGGAAACTTAATAATATTAACAGTCCTTAAAACATCAAGTAAAAAAATTTTAGATTTTTGTATTTTTCATAACTTAGGAAAGTGTTCACAGAATATTAATTAAGTGAATAGACAAAAAACAGAGTACATGTTACATGAATAGGATGATCTCAGTGGCCCAAAATTGCCAAGCATAATCTAAAATCTACCAAAATGTTACCAATAATTTCCTTATTTATTATGGTGGAGGTGTAAATGAGCTCTCTCCTGTCAACTTTTCTCTATGTCAGAATATCCTCTACCACTGATCGGAGCCTGGACGGTGGTTGAATAGGAGGAAGTCTGTCTGTGCTACTTGTGAAGATGGACCCAGCATCTGCCAGATCCCACCCCAGGCCTCCAACCACAGCTACAGGGCATCTGACCAGAAATTAAATCAGCCTGATTAGACTGTTCACCTCCAAATCACTTCAAAAGAGAAAATTGCCAATATCACACTCGAGGATAAAGTTTCAGGAGAGCACTTTGTTCAGACACCAGGAGAACAATCTCTCATTTGCTGTGGAGATGGTGACAGATTCCAGCTGCTATCCTGTGACCCGCATCCAGATGGTACTGGGCACAGTGCTTTCATTAGCACTGGCTTCACAGATCCAAGAGATGTCTTCAACTTCACCGCCTCTTTGCAAGATCACTTCAAGTGGGTAAAGCAGGAATCTGAGATGTCCAAAGAACTTGAAAAGTAGGTGCTCGTCCCAAGTTGGATCTGGGCTTCAAGGAAGGACAGAGATCAAGTTGATTGTTGGGAACATTATAGACAAAAAAGGAGGGGCTTCTAAACCCAGGGCTCAAGGAGACTGGGGGCCTAAGCTTACTTCCACCCCACATGAAGGCAGCGTCACTATTTCCCCTTCTTTCTCTTCAGTTACCATCAGCAGTCACTCCACCACCCATTCCAAAATCTGGCCATGGAGGAAGTGATGCAAATATCCTTTTAGATGTAGATTCTCCTGCTTCTGCCAGGACATAAGCACCAGTGCCAGTTTCTGCAAGCATTGACTTGTGGGGAAACTTTAGTGCTGTTCCAAACCAGGCACCATAGCCACCCTACTAGATCTTGTTCTAAATATCATTAGCAGAACATTAAGGACAGGCTTGTGCAATAAAAATGACCACAAGGGCAGCAATGAGTGAGGGAAATTCGGAACTCCTTCTCTCCCCAGAACAGAAATGACTGGACAATCTTTTTCATACCTTCTTCATTGCCTTCAAGCTAGTCTATGTCACCGCCATGTGTTGTTACTTGCTGGCCAGCCAGGAGAGTAAAGACAGTATCTGCCGTCTCCTGCTTACTGCCAAGGCAGAGGAACTGCGGATCTCGTCATACTTGTGGCTGATGTGCAGGGCTGAAAAGGCCAGGGTCTACTTGAGGAGTAATGACCTCTCACATCTATAAAACATTTTCCATCTCTTAAATTCCTTATTTCAGAATCATTTCATGACTCATGTGCCTCTTAGTGAAGCCCTACTTAGCAATTTCAGGGGAGTCAAAAACCTTGAAAATTCCTTTTCCACCTACACAAGATTCTAAAAATGGACATTGTGACCTCAGTGTTCACAAATTCAGAATTTTGATAGGAGTAGGGATGGAGAAAGACTGGTTTTCTGGGTCTCTCCTACATAGCCCCCTTCAGGTTTATCCCATACAGTGAACATCCAGAGCTGGCTGCAGCTCTCTCACCCTCTTGTGTGTTTATGTGTCTCTTCCTATGGCAAGAGGGTTGTGTTGGCAGGACCTTTAATGCTTCAACTTTGGCCAGTGGGAGTCTCTGCCAGGAATAAGGTTCAAGAGGCTGTGAGTTCCAAAGTCACACTCTATACAAGTGTTTCATTTCTTGTAGCTCCATCATCTAGTTGCTGCATTTGAAGCATGGCATTCATTTGTATTTCCCTATTATTTAATCTAAGGTTGAAGGGTTTAGAGCAGTGATTGTCAACTGGTGTGCCACAAAAATTTTTTAAGATTAAATTACTTGGCTTGGCACCAGTGGCTCAAGTGGCTAGGGCGCCAGTCACATACACCTAAGGTGGTGGGTTCGAATCCAGCCCAGGCCTGCCAAAACAACAATGATGGCTGCAACCAAAAAATAGCTGGGTGTTGTGGCAAGGTGCCTATAGTCCCAGCTACTTGGGAGGCTGAGGCAGGAGACTCGCTTGAGCCCAGGAGTTAGAGGTTGCTGTGAGCTGTGATGCCACAACACTCTACCCAGGGGGATAGCTTGAGGCTCTGTCTCAAAAGAAAAAAAAAAGATTAAATTATTTTCAAATGAATCTCAAAGCACAGTAAGTATATTCTTGTTTTTATACTTTTTTTGATCAACATAATTTAAGTGTGCCATGGAAGTTTAATTATAAGTTCAAGAGTGCTATGAGATTTGAAAGGTTGAAAAACACTGGTTTAGAGTTTTTAAGTTGACCTGTAGAGCGGAGAAGGTGAGAACACTTAATACTTGTTTGGATCTGGCTTCTTTCCAAAAATATTTTTTTCAATTCATCTAGTTTTTCAACAAAAAACTATTATGTATATTGTCATTTAGGAAGGAAGCTGGAGAGTCACAATGTTGCCCCAAGATTGGGTACCCCATTACCAAAGTTACCGCATAAATTTTTCTTTCCTTGTGCACCACCATTCAAACAATGTTATGAAGAGAGTTCCACTTCTCAGGTGAACGGGTACTAACTATTTTATTTGTAGGCAATTTTGAGAATAAAATGGGAGGATATAATTTCTTCCCTTAGCACCTATTCATATGTACACTCTGGCTGAAGGGAGTCCTTATACCTAGTTTCAGAATACATTACTCTCTTGAACCTCCCTCTCATTGTTTTCTAACTTTAGGCCTTTTTTTTTCCACTGCCTTTTCTAGGTAGCTCTGTTCTAAAAGCAAAGGCTATAGAATCATTACTGACCAAATACTAGGAACCTATTCTCACAACCTTTCTCCATGTTGTATTCCTTGTATTCTCTGGATAATAAAATGTGTATAATATGAATCTGAATTCCTTAAAAATTTAATATATGTGAATATAAAACCTATGTTGTATTGATGCAATAATAGCAATTAAAAATATGGGGAAAGGAAAAATATTCTCTAACATCTATATATTATTTTATCATCAGAAAATAATAAATGTGTATGGGGAAAAATGTGATTCCCATGCAAAGAGAGTACTTTTGTGTGTGTGTGTGTGTGTGTGAGAGACAGAGTCTCACTTTGTCACCCTTGGTAGAGTGCCATACATTCATAGCTCACAGCAACTGCAAATTCTTGGGCTCAAGCAATTCTCTTGCCTCAGCTTCCCAAGTAGCTGGGACTACAGGTGCTTGCCACACCCAGCTAGTTTTAGAGACGAAGTCTCACTCTTCCTCAGGCTGGTCTCAAATTTTTGAGCTAAGGCCATCCACCTTCCTTGGCTTCCAAGAGTGATTACAGGCATGAGCCACCGCACCCAGCCTCAAAGAGAGTACTTTAGAATCTCTTCCAATTCTTCAATGCGTAGTAACAATTATTACTGAGAACGCTCAGTAACAATTGATCAATAGATAATATTAGACACATAGAGAATATTTCAGAATCAAATGATGAGTTTTAGCCCATGCCTTGAAAACTTTGATTTGCAGATATTGTTTTCTCTGTTCATTACTATGAATGAGGTAGGCCAGAGACTTGGACTGGGGGTGAGGGAGCAATTTTCTTTGCCACAGACCAGGAAGACTCTAACTTCAATGAAAGAGATGATGGTGGGAAGCAGTGACACAGCCGGGAAATGCCTTATTGATGAAGCCACAGAGTAGCTTCCTAAATGACTAGGAGTCATGTCTAGCAAACGTCCCAGCAAATCCCTGTGGCTTCATTGCTCAACTCTCTTCCTCTAGCAACCACCTCCTCCTCCCACAGAGGAGTCATGAGCAGTCAATGTCTGCTGTAAAGAGCTCTCCAATATCTTTCTGAAATAGATACACAAAATTCTTTCCTAGGAGAGCTATGACCCATTTAATCCATATTTACTGATCACAAAATATGTGCCAAGTCCTGGAGACCAAACTCTTTCCTCATTTAAAACATGTAAATTTAAGGCAAATATCTTGAGAGTATAATTTTAAGTTTGCTTCAAGGCATTATAGAAAACATTTGTATGTGAAAGCATATTCTGAAAAAAATGATTAGTATTTCAAAAGCATACAGAAAAATAGAATAATCAATATATATAATTAGAGTAGTATGCCCCTGAGGGACTTTGATGGAACATAAGTGCATTAGTGTCTCAGTAATTTGTAATAATCTGAAATCATTCTAGACATTTAAAGTTCATTTTATCTATGTCTGACAAAGGCACAAATTTCAGCATAGCAGCCCTGCAAACAAGTTGCTGACTGTAAAGTATCCTACAAGAACCACCTCTCTCTGATTAGTCTGAACTATGAGTAGAAAAGAGAGAAAAACTCACATACTGTTGAATTTTGGCTAAAGCCAAAGCCAAATGTGTCAGGGACCGGGAAACCAGCTCTTCTCCTTGGACCAGACTCACCAAGAAAACAAATTGAACTGAGTCTCTTTGTGTGCTTGTGTGTTGTTTTCTAGACAGCAGAAGATAACAAAAGTGTTCCTGAATGAAGGTAGAATGGGAAAGTTCTGAACAAGAGTCCCTCAGGTCAAATGTTCTCTCATTTTGCTGAAGGTGAGGAACTATGGAGGGATCATGTGGGAAGGAGGCTGGGGGGAAAGGCATGGCTTTTGGAGAAGGCTGTAGATTCTCATCAGAAACATTTCTACTTATTATCATTTCATTTAAAAATTGATAACATCTGCATGACCTAAGCTTTATAGGGATGAAAAAACTAGTAGATAACCATTAAGGGATTTGGCCAAGGTCACACAGCAAAGGAGAAGGTGAGATTGAAACCCAATTTCCTGATTCCTAGGCCAGCATTGATTGACACCATCCCATGCTACCTACCAGATTGCTTAATAGCGGCCGAAACTCAATATTCAGCAGATTGGCATAGGGAAATGTACTTACATTTGTTACATTGTTTTATTTCCCTATCCTTTGGCATGTGAATTGACAAATTTGTTTTGGTTGTATCCTTCGAATTGATAAAAAACAATAGGTATCAACAAAGTATCATGGAGAAAGACACACAGAAATCACAAGGGGTACTAAGATTAAAGAAGCATTTAGAAGGTAAATAAATCATCATGAATTTCCTTTATAAAGAAATAAAGAAAAAGAAGAAAAATGTAGTTTACCATGTCTGCCTTTCCCAAACAGCTTCTTCTCACTGGCAAAAGGATTGTTTTACCTTCTCTTTAGTATTCAGATTAACTAAAATGTGGCAAGCCCTCTGCTGATGCAATGAAAAGAGAACTCGAACTCAGCTTTTCACTTGCTCTTTTCAAGCTAAGCCAGGATCTAGAGCAAGGGAATATTAGCCAAGACTAGGCCCGGTATGGTGGCTCATGCCTATAAGCCTAGAACTCTGGGAGGCTGAGGCAGGGAGGATCACTTGAGCCCAGAAGTTTGAGGCTATTGTGAGCTAGGCTAAGGCCACGACACTCTAGCCAGGTGACAGAGCAAGACTCTGTCACCAAAAAAAAAAAAAAAAAATTAGCCAAGACTGAAAATGCCATCTATCTATAGCTCCGGCACACACTTTGTTAGGAGAGGCAGACCCTGCCACTTCCTGACCTCTACAGCCTTTTCCCCCCTCATAGATATAATTACTTTATGCCCATCAGCAAACTCTACTCCTTACCCTTCATCTCTAAGACCAATCCTGACATCTGGCAGCGAAGATGTAAATAATGCCAGTTCTCTATTCTAGCATTTATCATCCTGTGTCACCTGATCCTCGTTAAGTCTAGATGTGTCTCAGTTTCTACTGTGAGCAATTAAAGGGCAGTGACCATACCTTATTATCCTTTGTACCCTAGAACTTAGGATATTGGTGGCACACACAGTAGTCAATAAATGTTTGCTGAATGACTGACTGATGAAATGGAGTTCCTTCATTGTTGATAAAGCTCAAGTACCACAGATTTGGTAACTCAGTCAGTGTTCTGAACCCATTACCTTCTAGGGGGGAACCTATGGCCCTTTTGTACTTAGAAATTTATTTCCCAGATCATAATCCCTCCCCCTAACTATCATACAGACAAATTTTGACAATGATACAATTTGCTTCCCTTCTTGGATTTCTAAACATTATTCCTCCTGGGTTCACCATGGCCCTGACATACTGACTTGCTGTAACACTGCATCCCTTGGGTAGGATCCCTGAATGCCAGGTCTGCCTAGCTTTCATTTTAGTGAGTATGATTTGTACCACTAGATGTCTTCTGCTAATCAATTATGCTGTCGGTACATGGATCACTTGTTTTTATTAAAAATGATTCAAATTTTACCATAGACTCATTCCATTAACCTACAAAATCTGTGACTATACAGATTTTGTCAAGGTTTTATGAAGTAATCTGTCAAATGCAAAAAAAAAAAGAGAGAGATTAAAAAAGAATTTTATTGATCCAATCAGAATAAGGAAGTCACTTCGAAGCTTCTTGTTATCTTTAATAAATTAGGGTTTGTTTGTTTTCTTTAACTTATGTCTTTGGTTTTAACTGTCTCTGCTCTATATGTTTCTTTCCTATTTAAGTTGAACTGCTGTCTTTGCCCTGTGTGTTTCCTATTTAAACATTAGGTCAGTCAAAACATTACTTCATATTGAATGTTTTCATCTTAAAACCACTGCTTCATCTTATTTCCCAGAGAGTCAAACAACCTAACATGTTGAAGCAAACCACAGTTTTAAAAATTCTTTAGTTTTAATTTTTATGGTTCATTCATCAAAGAATCTGGAGACCCAAATGTCTTGTTCTTCTCCAAGATAACACCCCTACTAAAAACCAACCTATGCCAGCTCATGGTCTATAAACAAAAAGCATGAAGACTTTCAAAAGTCCCCTCCAACTTGAGAAAATCAGGGATTTGTTTTCTTACCAAAATAATTAACATTAATAATAAATTAATGTTAATAATATTAATTAACATTAATAATAAAATAATAATTAACATAAATAATAATTAACAGCATTGTCATCATGTTCTCAAAATTATTTCAGAGCAACTATGCAATGAGTTGTGTTAAGAGCATTTTCACTTCCTGAGAGGAAAATGACTGCTGTCTTCAAAGACAAATTGTTGCCAAGGTGAGGCAGGGTGCTGACTCCATTTATCTACCTCAGTGCTCTCAAACTTTAAACCAGTTGTTTGGAAAATCTGCTTAATCTTCCAGAAAGGTTCACATCAACAGAGAGATCACGAGGTCATGTTTGTCTATCTAACACCACATCCTGCCTCCAGCAATGGCCAGAGAATTCCTCAGAGAAAAGACTGATGTTCACTTCATAACATTTCTTGTTAGCAGTGAGATGAAACTCTCAAGTGAAATATTTCCTTCTAACATTTATTCACCACATGAGAAAATATAAGAGGTTAAATTTAATGTTTAAGGACAAAAGGACTTTAGGCCAACTTTTTCCCTCAATTCAACTCCAAAGTCTAATTGGTTTACAAAATGTTAGAACTGAATAATTGTAGTAATGACTTTGATTTAAATTTCAGAGGAAGTAAACTATTAAGTTCATATGCAATTATGGTAGATATTGCATTTGATACATTTGTTCTAATAATTATATTTAAATTAATCTCTATAGCTGATCTGTATAGAAAGTCATAAGAAGAGAAAGATGACTGTTAAGAATTGAATGTTCATGTTCCCCCCAAATTCATACATTGAACTCCTAACCCCCAAAGTGATGATATTTGGAGGTGAAGCTTTGGGGAAGTAATTAGGTTTAGATGAGGTTATGAGGGTAAGGCCTCCATGATGGAATTAGTGTCCTAATCGGAGAAAAAGGGACCAAAGCTCACTCTAGCTCAGCCACATGAGCACACAGGGTGAAAGCAGCTATCTGCAAGCCAGGAAGTGGGCCTCACCAGAACCTGATCATTCTGGCACCCTTATCTCAGATTTCCAACCTCCAGAACTGTGAGAAATAAATTTCCGTTGTTTAAGCCACACAGTCTGTAGTATATTGTTATGGCAGCTCAGGCTAAGATAGTGGGAATAGTTCAATGTTATTTGATTGCTTATAATTGATAAAACGCTTCCTTATAGAGTAAATCATACATTTTTCTCAGATGTGGAGAAGGGAGTTTCAATCACTAGGGACAATTTGGGGGGATATTCTGAAGCACTTAGCTGTGCCTGCCTATGACCTACAAAGCACAAACAACCAAGCACAATCTGTAATTACTTTGTCTCTGCATAGATTTTCCTATAGTACTATATCATTGTTTATGTTTAAATGCCTCATATTGGTCACTCAGATCAGCAAATATTTTTAATTCACCTGGTGATTGGTCTTTGGCATTTACCCCTGAATAGTGAGCTAACTTGTACATCAGCTTCCAGTATTTAATTATGGGGGTCAGGACCATCTCCATAACAAATAGTTGATAGTCCATCTCCAGAGCAAATGGTTTAAAGTGATGAAAAAGTAAATATCACCAATATCTTTCAACTTTTGCAGGAAGAAGATATGACTGAGTACCCTGTTGGTTCTCTAAAGACACAGGTTAAAAAGTAGGGTCCAGCACATGACTTTTTCTGTACCCCAAGCTTTTTCTTTATTTTTCCAAAAGAAACTAGAAAACTAGATAGGACAAGGTCAAAGATAGCTAAAAGATTGGACTTACTTAAAAGAATGGACTTTTGAGAAAATAATAAAAACCTGTTTTACTGAGAGCAGAATAATCATGTGTATTAAAAGAAAGAATAGAAATGGAAAAGAGGGAAAACACCATGCATCAGAATGTGTAACAAAAAGGGGATATTTAAAATAAGTGTATTTTGCTTCATGCTATCTAGGCACTGCCACTTTAATTCTTTACAATAACCTAGACAGGTAGATGCTACAGTTTGAATGTGTCCCTTCCAAAATTTGAATGTTGCCAATGTGACAGTATTAGAAGAAGAGGTCTTCATGAGGTAAGTAGGCCACGAGGGATCCTCTCTTGTGAATGGCTTTAGATGTCCTTATAAAAGGGCTTGATTGAGGGAATTCATCTCTCGCAGGTCCTCTGCCTTCCATCATGTGAGCACACTGCAAGAAGGCCCTCATCAAGTGCTGGTATGTTGTTCTGAGACTTCTCAGTCTCCAGAGCAGGGAGAAATAAATTTTTCTTCTTATAAATTACCTAGTATGTGGTATTCTGCTATAGTAGGACAAAGGGACTGAGGTGGTAGGTATTACTATTGTTTCTATTCTATAAATTAGAAAACTGAGATAAAGTAATTTACCTACACACATGGACTTCAAACCCAGGCTGTCTGAATAAAAAACTCACACTTTTCTTTCTTTCTTTCTTTCTTTCTTTCTTTCTTTCTTTCTTTCTTTCTTTCTTTCTTTCTTTCTTTCTTTTGTTTAGAGACAGATCTCACTTTGTCACACTTGGTAGAGTACTGTGCTGTCATAGCTCACAGCAACCTCTAGCTCTTGGGTTTAGGCGATTCTCCTGCCTCAGCCTCTTGAGTAGCTGGGACTATAGGTGCCTGCCACAACGCCTGGGTAAGAACTCACACTTTTCACTACAACACCATTTTGTCTCTCAGAGTTTTCTCTTTCTTTCTTTCTTCCTTTCTTCCTTTCTTCCTTCCTTCCTTCCTTCCTTCCTTCCTTCCTTCCTTCCTTCCTTCCTTCCTTCTTTTCTTTTCTCTCTTCCTTCCTTCCTTCCCTCCTTCCTTCCTTTCTCTCTTTCTTTCTTTTTTCATTCTTAACTAATAATAACAGAATAATCATGTGTATTGAAATGTGCTCCTTAACTAATAAGCCATGTGACAATTGGTAGCACAACAGAGCGGTTAACATATATCTGAAGTAAGGCTGCAAAGGTCCAATTCTTAGGTCTGCCCACTGCTACCTGTGTGATCTTGGACAAGTTACATAACCCTTCTATGCCTCCTCTTCCTCCATGATAAACTGAAGATGTCAGTAATGCCTATACCATGGGATTGTTGTGCAAACTGAATTCCTATTGCTAAAGCATTTAAAACGGTAGACAGTACAGAATAAGTACAAAAATGTCTTAGTTAAATAAGTTTTTAAAATCTGTAAGTGAAGGCAAATTCAATATGAATTTGAATTTTTTTTACTTGTTCCTGTACAATCAATATTAACATTCTATACAGCCCACACTTGCCCTTTTCTAATTCTTTAATCAGAAACTTGATGTACAAAAAAGCCAACTTCATCTTTAAAGAAAAAAATAATCATTTCATGATGACTATTGAAGCAAAAATACTCAATAAAATCTTAGCAAATAGATTACAGCTCCACGTTAAAAAAAAAAAATTATACATCACAATCAAGTAGGCTTGATCCCAGAGAGGTGAAGCTGGTTTAACAAATGCAAATCCATAAATGTAATTCACTGTATCAATAGAAGCAAAAACAAAGACCATGTGATCCACTCAATAGTTGCAGAAAAAGCATTTGACAAAATTTAGCATCCTTTTATAACAATAATACTTAAGAAAATAGGCATAGATGGCACATTTCTTAAACTGATTGAAGCCATCTATGACAAACCCACAGCTAACATCATCCTGAATGAAGTAAACTAAAAGCTTTGCACTTAGAACTGGAACCAGACAAGTATGTCTTCTATCACCACTGCTATTCAACATAGTTCTGTTTTTTTGTTTTTGTTTTTGTTTTTTTTTTTTTTAGAGACAGAATTTCACTTTTTTGCCCTTGGTAGAGTGACGTGGCGTCACAGCTCACAGCAACCTCCAGCTCTTGGGCTTAGGTGATTCTCTTGCCTCAGCCTCCCAAGTAGCTGGGACTACAGGCACCTGCCGCAACAACCAGCTATTTTTTGTTGCAGTTTGGCCAGGGCCAGGTTCAAACCCACCACCCTTGGTATATGGGGCCAACGCCCTACTCCCTGAGCCATAGGGGGGAGTTCTAGCCAATGCAATCAGGCAAGAGAAGGATATAAGGGGCATCCAAATGGGGGCAGAGGAGGTCAAACTCTCACTTTTTGCTGATAATATGGTCTTATACTTAGAAAACCTCAGAGACTCAACCACAAGACTCCTGGAAATGATCAAGAAATACAGTAATGTCTTAGCATATAAAATCAATGTCCACAAATCAGTAGCCTTTGTATATGCCAATAACAGCCAAGTTGAGAATCCAATCAAGAACACAATTCTCTTTATAGCAGCTTCAGAGAAAATGAAATACTTAGGAACATACCTAACAGAAAAGGTCAAAGATCTCTACAAAGAGAATTATGAAACTCTAAGAAAAGAAATAGCTGCAGACATTAACAAATGGAAGAACATACCAAGCTCTTGACTGAGAAGAATCAACATTATTAAAATGTATATGGTACCCAAAGCAATCTACAGATTCAATGCAATACCCCTTAAAACACCAACAGCTTTCTTTGAAAAACTGAAAAAATTAATTCTTCATTTTTGTATGGAACAAAAGAAAAAAAGAAAAAGAAAGAAAACCCATATATCCAATGCAGTCTTTAGTAATAAAAACAAAGCTGGAGGCATCACCCTACCAGACTTCAGGCTATATTATAAGTTTACGGTAACTAAAACAGCATGGTATTGTCACAAAAATAGAGACATAGACATATTGAACAGAATTGAAAACCAAGAGATGAAACCAATCTCTACTCACCATCTGATCTTTGACAAACCAAACAAAAGCACACATCAGTGCTGGGAGAACTGGATAACCACATGTAAAAATAGAAACTACACTCACATTTTTCACCACTTTACAAAAATTGACTCAAGATGGATAAAAGATTTAAATCTAAGTCATGAAATGATAAAAATCCTAGAAGAAAATGTTAGAAAAACTCTTCAGGATGTTGGCCTGGGGAAATATTTTATGAAGATTTTAGTAATAGTCACAGCAAACAACAAAAATAAACAAATGGGACTTACTTAAGCTAAGTGAGCACAACTAAGGACACAACAATTGAAGCAAATAGACAACCTTCAGAATGGGAAAAGATATTTGCATATTGTGAATCTGACAGGGAGTTGATAATTAGAATTTGCAGAGCACTCAAATTAATCAACAAAAATAATGAGCTAACAATCCCATCTATTACTGGGCAAGAGATATGAACAGAACCTTCTCTGATGAAGACAGATAAATGGCTAACAAACATTAAAAAGTTCTCATAGTCCCTAATCATCAGAGAAATGCAAATCAAAACCAACCTGACATATCACTTAACCCCAGTAAGAATAGTCCATATCACAATGTCCCAAAGTTGCAGATGCTGGCATGGATGTGGAGAAGAGGGAACACTCTTATACTGTTGATGGGATGGCAAACTTATACAGCCTCTTTGGAACAAATTATGGAGAATCCTCAAAGAACTCAAAATAGAGCTTCCAGTTGATCCTGCAGTCCCATTACTAGGCATCTACCCAGAAGAAAAAAAATATCATTTTATCATAAGGACATTTGCACTAGATTGTTTATCACAGCTCAATTTATAATCACCAAGATGTGGAAACAACCTACATGCCAATCAACCCTAGAACAGATTAATAAACGTGGTATATTTATACCATGGAATACTATTCAGCCATTTTAAAAGATGGATACCTTACATCTTTTGTATTAGCCTGGATAGTTTTGAAACACATTCTTCTTAGTAAAGTATCACAAAAATGGAAAAGCAAGTATCCAATGTACTCAATACTAATATGAAACCAGTAGACAATCTAATACATGCCCACATAAGAGAAAAATTCAGTTCAATTCAAGAGGTGGGGAGGAAAGAGGAAGGAGGGAGATAGGTAGGCTCCCACTTAATGGGCACAAAGTAAGGGTGTATGGCACAGCTCTAGGGTATGGGACACTACAACAGGGACACTTTCTAACAAATGCAAACACTATAACCTAATTATACCCTCACATTAAGTGAAATTTTAAAAAATCAGTTGTTCTGTTAAAGAACTCAAAAATGACCCTCAGCATTCAGTATTTTTTCCTTCTGTTAATAGCACTTTCTTCTTTATTGCCATAGTCTGTTTCTGCCTATGTAACTGGTTCTTAGAACCTATAAACCTCCCTCATCCTGCACCTAAAATTCCCAGTGAAAAAGATCGGTATTACCAACTTACACAATGGAATGCCAGAACTTATTGTCATTGCCTGGAACTGGGTTACATGATGATCCCTGAGCCAATCACTATGACCGGGAGGATAGGATGTGCTGACTGGCCAGGCCTGGGTAACACAGTCAAGAAGAGGGGGAATCTGCCTCATCTATACCCTTTAAACTAAGTGGCAGAGAAAGATTATATCTTAAGGAAAATTAAGTTGCTGATATGAAAAGAAAGGGTAACCAATGCTAGGGAGACAAGACAAATATCTATAATGATCAATAATATTTTTGTGCCACAAAAAAAATTGTGCTAGAAAATAAAACACAATGTTTTCATTTTTTGAAAAATAATGACACATTAGTCCCAAGTTAAGAAAACTCTAATAATTTTGTTTCTGTGGAATTTTCCTGCTACTAAACTACAGAATTTTATTACTGTTAAGAAAATATTTCTTTCATAAACAGAAACTTTTAAGGTTTGTTTTTTGTTTGTTTGGTTGGTTTTTTTTTTTTTTTTTGCTTTTTAGGTTTGTTAACCATTTGCAAATCTTATTTGAAAACTCCATCAATCTTGTTCCTTTTATTTCTCTTAGGAAGACATGAAAGAATGAACAAACACTCATGGAAAGAGATAATGACTGACTGATTTGTTGAAAGTACAGTGAAACCAAGTTTTGTTTTCGTTTTTTGGCATTTTAAAAATTTTCCCATGAAGACTCCTAGAAAGAACTTCTGAGATTTATGGTCCTTTCCAATCCTCCCGTCCCCAGAGTGAGATCATAGGTCTGTACTTTTGCCTTTTCTTTACATTAATGGCCTTCTTCCCACTTAAATGGACACATTAAATACATCCAGAAAAACTAAAATTAGGATGAAGAGACAAACTTTTACATCAAAATTCATATTGGAGAAATGTTGCTTTTTTGTTATCTCCTTAAAATCAGAAGGAATAGTGATGAAAATTCAGTTCTAGTTTCATTTATGAAATCTTAGTAACATGTTCAGAAAGTGCCAAGAAAAATGTACCTATCCACATTTTAAGAGAGGAAAAAACTGTATTAAATTTGTAATACTCAGGCCATGTTTGACTTCTGCAATCATAAGAGGTACTCAATGTGACTTGTATTCATCTGTTATCAGTATATATTGAGTATTATAATTTTAATAAAGTTTTTTTCCTTTCTTAAAATGTGTATACATATATTTAACACCTTTTGTAGCTAAACAGAAGCCCAAGATAAAAGTGGTATTTGGAAACTTTATATTCTATTCTCTTTAATGTTGCCATGCCATCTTATCTAGGAATTTTTCTGTGCTCCTATAAAGTGCCAATTGGCACATTTTAAAATCTTTTATCTTTTATAGTTGTTTACTTCATCCTTTTCCTAGTTCACTATTATGGTATTTCTGAAGAGTTACTTTAGATAAAATATAGCATTGACCTCACTTCAAAAAATGTAGGCTATGGTAAATTCTTCACAGCACAAAACTGACATCACATATTAGCTAGTGTGACGTTAATCTTGGACCCCATGAAGTGCACTAAATATTAATCAGCTGACCTTTTCCTGGCTACCTTCTGATCATGCATTCTCCTGTGTGAGCACTCTCTGGATTGTACTGCCGACTTCCTCCACATCTTTGTCTCTAGGACAATGTAAGAATTCTTGAACTCAGAGGTGTCAATCCCCTAGCTCTGGCATATGTGTGTTATAACCCTGTCATGCAGGGGTATAACAAACTGAAGTTTCTATGAGTAGAAGAATAAAAAACTCATATCCAAATTCCATAAACCTCATGCAATGGATAATTTAACCAAGCCCAACCTCCAAGTCCAGATCTTACAAAAAAGGACCGTTATCCCTCTTTATGTTAAAGAACATTATGACTTACCGTTGCTCATCTATGATTTTGTCCCTCTGATGTGTTAGAAACTTTTGTCTCATAACCCTCAGGAAATATCTTATCTAGTAAATCACCCTAGACTTCTGGGGAGATGAAAGGACCAGAGTAGGAATGATGTGTGATTCATCAGTATGTAATTTAGAGAAAGTCTATTGTTGGCATAATTATCAATTGTATGTTGGAAATCCTGCCTTCTTCAGATTTCTTATTCTGCAACTGAATTCCTCAGGTCACCAGTAAGCTTTTCAGCAGAGACATAAAAACAATGGTGAATTCTCAGTCTATTGCCATGTCCTCAAAGTAAGTATTTTTATTTGAAACAGGGCTAAAATATGAAAGGTCAATCTGATATTAATATATTTATTTTTTAAAGGCACATCAATGGAGGCTTGCTTCTTTATCAACACACAATTAATAACCTGAGGGCTACTATGAGAATACACAATCCCATTAAGTATGATAATAAATGTCAATAACAAGCTTGAAGCGAAGGTAGCTATTAAAAAAAGAGAGAGTTCATGAAGAATGGGAGAAGCGAAGTGGAAAGAAAGGAGATCAAAAAGAAGGGAAGAGAAGGGGAGAGGGGCAAAGGAGATTAACAACAAGGACAACAAAAATGTAGATGTAACCTACATAAACATACCCTTGTCAAGTTAAAAAAGCAACTGTTCACACAGAAAGTGCTCGATCCATCTACATGGGATATATGACAAAGTTCTTGGACCTGTACATAGGTGTGGAGAGATTTTTTTCAGTTTAGACTAAATCTGGAGATTTGTTTCTCTAGTCCAAATCTAAGTATTATAAATTCTTCCATTGCCATATTATAATTCAGAACAAAAGTCAGTCATACCAACTTACTTTCCTTCCTGAATAACTCAGTTCAATAACTGGGGTTAGTGAGCTATAAGTCCTTGTGGGGTGGGGGAGGGGCTAGCAAGGGGTAAGAACCTACGTGACAGGAGTGGGTGGCAGTCGCTGGGCATGGGGCTGGGGGAATGATTACATTGAAAGCATAGTTATTAAGCATTCCAAATCCAAAAACATGAAAGTCAAAATGCTCCAAAATCCTAACCTTTTTGAGAACCACGATGATGCTAAAAGGAATTGTTCACTGAAGCATTTTGAATTTTAGATTTTAAGACTTGGATTGTTCAACTAGCAAGTATAATGCATATATTTCAAAATCCAAAACAAAAAAATATTGAATCCAAAATGCTTCTGGTCCCAAGCATTTCAGATAAGGGATATTCAACATGTATGTGAAAATAATGGAAACCACCTTTCTCAGCATCATGGAAAAAGCAAAAATTAGAATGGCTCTTATAGTGTTGAATTGGATTTAAAAGTATTGATACATATATGAACTCATAGTTTTTATCAAGTGATGACAGATAAGTAGATAGATATAGAAATAGAGGTAAAGAAGTAGGTATTACATTTAATTACATAATAATTATTATATTTAATTAATTATATTCATATATGTAGATATAAATATGTAAATATAATTAAATATAAATATTATATTTATAATTCATTTATATAAGCAGTCTCTAAAATGATTCCTAATTTTTCTTGCTTCCAAGTATTCGTACCTCCAAGTAGTCCTCTCCCATGCTGAATAGAGTTGATCTGTGTAACCAATAGGATATTATGGAAATGACCAACTAAGACTTTGAAGCTAGGTCATACAAGACATTTTGTCTTCCTCCTTGCTATCACCATAAACCAGCCACCATATTATGAAGAAACTCAAGCAAAACTATGGAGAAGTCAATGACGTGAGGCAATGAAGCCTCCTGGAAACAACCAGTCCCAACTTGATAAACATGTGAGTGAGCCTCCTTGAAAGTGAATCCTCCTGCCCTAATCAAACCATAAGAAGACCATAGTCCTGGCCAACATGTCAACTGCTGGCTCATAAGGGGAGGAGCCAAATGACCTAATTCTAAATTCTGGATGAAACTATGAAGTAATAAGTGCCCATTGTTTTAAGCCACTAAGTGTCGGGATAGTTTGTTATATAGCAATAGATAACTAATGTACTTGCAAGTACATATGTATAGAAAACACATACCTACATATATTCCCTGGCTCTATCTATTGACAGAGTCTGGGTACAACACTACTTAAACGCCACTGAACATACTACTGGTGCCCAGATATTTCTAATATAATTTTCCACTAGAAAGAACCAGGGTTCCTCAGAAAAATGACTTTGGGTCTAGAGTAGGAAAAATTAAAGATGAGCCTGGATATTTTATTCAGTATATCAAGGAAATAGTCAAACAATTATGAAAGCCAATTTGAAAGGGTTCCCAATGGCAAATCTGGGATAATCTGAGCATCAGAATAAGTAATAATTTACTGAATAAAACAGAAATTTATAACTTTTACCATTATGAGTAAATAAGTGAAAAGGTAAATGGGAAGAAATATATTCCTTACAACAGAATGCTAAGGAATGGTTTAATTAGAAAATAACCAGATGGCAACCACTATAGTAATAAATTCATTTAAGAAATGTAAATAGAAGCTTAAATTGGTAAGTGTAAGTTCAATACAGAATGAAATATTTACAAAGTCTTAACTATCCTCAAAATGCTTATTAATTGCAAGGAAGAGAAGAGTGACTTTGCAGTGGAGAGATCTGGCAGACACCATCTAAACAAATTATAAAAGTTAACATTGCCAGTAATGGAACAAATTAGAATCAGGTACCACCTAATTGGATGCAATAAGAACATAAAATGATTACTGTGGTATTCCAGCCCTAGAAAAGATATAACTTAAATCTAATCATAAGGACACATTAGATAAACAAAATTTAGGGACATTTTTAGGCACATTTTCTGAACTAACTTGATTAAAATGTCAAGATAATGAAAGTAAAAGGATTCTGAGGAAATGTTCTTGGTTAGCAATAACAGAGACATGACAGCATTTTTGCAACATTTGATCTTGCATTAAATTCTTTTATAAGGAATATTATTGAGACAAATGACAAAACTTGAATGATATATTTGATTTATATAGCAGTAATAAATCATTGTTAATTTCCTGGTTCAATGATGTTACTGTGGTTATACAGAAAACTGTACTTATTTATTAAAAATTTTCACTAAAGCAGGGGTTTTCAACCTCCCTAATGCCTCCCAATGCTGAGACCCTTTAATATAGTTCCACATGTTGTGGTGACTCCCAACCATAAAATTATTTTTGTTGCTACTTCATAACTGTAATTTTCCTACTGTTATGAATCATAATGTAAATATCTGATATGCAGGATGTATTTTCATTGTTACAAAGGGGTCGCGACACACAGGTTGAGAACTGCTGCACTAAAGTACGAGTGGATTGGAGTCATGGAGCTTTTTATCAACAACTTGCTCAAATGGTTCAGAATCAAAAGTTCTTTAGCCTGTCCTTGCTAGTTATTTGTGGGTTTTTGAAATTATTTCAGAATGAAAAAAAGAAAAGAAACACACTACCGATCTGAAAATTAAAGCCCTCACTTGGCAGAGAACATAAAGTCAGTTCAGAGACACATAATACTAAAGAGAAAAAAATACACAAAAAGGCATGCAAAACAGACATTATATACACATAAAGTGCCAACAACAACAGAAACAGTAACAGAGAAAGAAGGAACTTTCTTTTGGAGAGTGGGTCCAGAGATGTCCACTGTATTACTTACTGTCCCAAGAGGAAACAGATGGTGCAGTTCAAAATAGAATAATTTCATGAGGGTTTATTTACAAAGAGACTATCTAAAAAGATATGGATTATGGGAACCATACATCCAAGAGTTAGTTGTAGTCTAATAGTCAAGCCATTAAGGCGAGCAGATGTAGCATAGAAGTGCACAGAAAGAATCATGCCTGCTGCTTTAAGAGAATCATTGACTCTTGACTGGAGAGTCAGAGACAACAGGAGGAGCCCTTAGAGCAAGGTGCCAGGGTCTCCTTCCCTCACTCCCTTTCTCTCTCCAATCTACTGCAAGGGCTCCCCATTGTCAAAGTGGCAAAACTCAACAGAAAACCAAAGGGCACAAGACCCATTAAACCAAAGGGCCTGGTTTCATGAGTCAGCCTGTCTGGCAGAGAGCGCAGTAAAGAAGAGTTGAGGGGAGACATGATGGGGCCAATGCAGGAGATCTGCCTATCTGCCTGGGTTCCTGAGAGACTCCATGAAGCAGCACATCCCCCATAAGCTGATCACTGATTCTTCTGAGCGTATAACATGAGGAAAATCAAACCTTTGTTATATAAGTACCAAGACCTCAGAATGTGGTACCTAGCATTAATTACCTTCATTTTTAAAATTTCAAGTACCTAAAGGTGAGATGTTGGTACACAAATTACCTAAAATATGCAAATTTGCACAGTGGGTAATGAATAGCAAGGAAACTGCTATCAGTAGCTGAAATGACAATGGTATGCGTTTTTGCACTGGGAAAATATTTCATAAAACCAAAGCATGCAGTGACTTGGAAGTCAGCTCACATGGGCACTGAGACAGGAGTTTAAAGGAAAGGGTAGAAAATAGAGCTTTAGTGCTATGTATTGGTGGCTTATTGCTGTGTTTAGCAAAGTACTACCCAAGGGAAATAAATTCAGAAATAATTAATTATTTGAAAACAGACCACAGTGAATTTGTAGTGAAAGACAAGGAATTCAAGCACTTTAAGGTTGGAAAGTCAACTACTTTTACACATCAAATGTGAAAAATAGCACTAAAAAGACTTTGAGTGAAAAATATCCAAAAACAACTTAGATGACTAAAGTGCATCTAGGTAAAGTTAGATTAAGGGTAAAATTTCCCCCACTTAAGCTCCATAGCCCTAAGGTAGCCTAGAGAAACCAAGGCATGCTTCTGAAGAAGCTCAGAAATAAAGCAGATCTGAGAATCATGTTTCAAAAGCAGCTTTCGGCGTGATTATTGGTGTTAAGTTTATGGTAGGTAGACCAGAATTCTATTCTTAATGGATTGATTTTGCCAAAACAAAAACAAAACACCTGGAACTTTGATCAAAAAAAATTTTATTATAAACAAGTCTTGAAACTCGAAGCTTCCTTCATGAAAATGAGCTGAGAGAGCTATTTAGCTCCCAAGGACAGCTCCCACTGTCCACTCCAGATCACTGTAGAATAAAAAGAAAAGGACGCATCCTGCCAAGACCTACAGATAAAGAGTCTCTTCCAGAGAACAGAATCACAGCCCAAAGAATAAAAGACACTCTCTCACCCAAATCTACTCACAACGTCTCCTCGATGGGATTTCAGAACTTCCACAGCCCACTGACTGCTGGCTGTCTCCATTCTTCCCTCTCTAAGTCAGAGAAAGTGCTGCTGTTATCCTGTCCTTTTTTTCCCATATTGTCCATTAAAGAGTGAGGAGACTGGGAAACAAGTTGTCTGTGGTGTCCAAACAAGAAGAACCACATGTGGACCTGATGGCCAGACTACCTTAGGAGGGCACACAGTCTGAGTCACTGCTGAGGTAATATAAAGAGCAAAGTGCTTCTTCCTATTTGAAATGTTTTGAATTCTTGGTCTTAGCATGTAAAGCTTTCATGTTTTGAATCTTCATAATGTTGTTGGATTATGAGAGAAATTTAGAGATGATAGAGAACCAAGGTGAATTATTTCTAACTTTGTGTCACTGATCAATAGTGAAGGAAATTGCGTATGGCGATAATGGCTGGTATGTCAGCCTGCCTCTAGGTGCGTGCTCCCTTGTTTTATTATGCCCTTAGGTAAAGAATAGCTCTCTTAGTTCAAATTCCTTTGTTTATCTGTGACCACGACCCCATAAAATTAACTTAAGTAAAAAGAGAATTGAGTTTACTCATCTGGTTAGCAAGCATACTGAGATAGATCATCAATTTGGAAGAGAAGCCACAGAGACCACTGACTCAGAGACTGAATCAGGAGCTTCAGTGCCACCACAGGGTTGGCCTCTGCTTCTCTTTGCATTTGGCTACTTCATTTTCTACTCCAAGCAGTCTCTCTCCATGCAGTCTCTTCGGACAATCCAGCCTGTTATCCTTACTGTTTATATGCTAAGTAGAAAATGCAGTCATTCTCCCCTCCCACTGTGAAGTTCTAGGGAGGAATTCTGATTGGCCTGGTTTGGTTGGTATTTGCACTCTAGTAACTACCCAGGTGGATGTGGTCCCACAATTGGCTCAGCCTGAGTCATATGTTCAAGTATATGACTGGGAAAGTAGAGGACAGGGTTGCAATGATCACTGTCTATACCAGGACCATGTAAAGAAGAGATCACACCAAAGGAAAAGAAGTTTGTAGCTACAAAAAAGGAAGGTGGCAAAGATGAAACAGGAGCTACCACATTCTTCTGTGATAACTTAGATACAAGAACCAATGCCCCCTATGGAATGTGCCAAGAGGCACACCTCTAAGGGGGGGCACAGACACTTCAATCCAGGGCAAGTTTGACTTCGGCCAGTTCTAACAGTTATCCAGACTCCTTGAAATGGTTTCCCTATGTTGATCTCCTCCCACTCCTCAGCAGAATACACAGATCCCCTGGGACAAGTCATATGATTATAGTGACATTCTACTGCCTTCTTCTCATTACTCTTCCAGGCTTGGGAGTGACCCTAAGTTGAGTTCACATGCTCCCTTCAGCACGAGAAACCACAATATTTACATAAGCCTCATATACATTATGATTAAATGATTGAATGCTTTTACCAAATATTTTCTAATACCTCCACAGATTATTGTTTCTATGGTGTCATTTTGTGTCACGTATTGATAAAAAGAAACACATTCTATTTTCTCTAAATCCTTCCAAATAAACCACAAATTGCAAATCTTGATAGCAGTATATAATCTAACCCCAAAATATCTTTGCTGTCTGATCTTTTATTCTTTCATTCATACATTCCTTTTCATCCAAAATAGACTATTCCCTATCCCTCTACCTACTGTCTATCTCTCTCCCTACTTATAACTTTTCCATCCCTCCTTATTCACCTACTAAATCAACATACATTGATTACTTACGTATGCATCAGATAGTATGATAAGCATCAATGATGCAAAGATGAAAACATGAGCCCTAGCTTCAAAGAGCTCACTCTAACTGTAGAAGGAACATATATCATAAATAATCATAATTTTCTGTAAACTATGTTGTAGGTGAGGTATGAAGAGATTGCCAGACCCCCTAACTACTGTGTTTTCCCGACAATAAGACACTGTCTTATATTTATTTTTTTTCTCAAGAAGACACACTAGGGCTTATTTTCAGGGGATGTCTTCCTCTCCATGCTGAAATGCATGGCGTGGTTATGCAGATATGCTGCATAGCCATGCCCATCACTAGGTCTTATTATTGGGGTACAGCTTATATTTAACAAATGCATAGAAATCCTGCTAGGGCTTATTTTGGAGGTAGGTCTTATTTTCGGGGAAACACAGTATATAGACAATGCAGAAGTTTTCCTTTGAATATGATACTTAAGCTAGGACTTAAAAGACAAGTTTCCCAGGTGGAAGAATAGCAAAGGGATAGAAGAATGTATGCAAAAGTCTAGTAATAGGAAGACAGATAGTTTTTTAGGAAAACACAAGCTTAGCAAAAGCTTCCTTAATTGACATTCACTAAGACAACACTCAAGATTACACAGTGCATTACCAATGCAATGTGTAAATAGGTGTATTGGCTGATGAGCAGCAAATGCTAAATGCTTATAGCTAATAGATCACTCTCCTGTTTACTCTTGAAATTGCACTGCCATTAGTTGAGTTTTACATTTATTTATCTCTTTTCCCAAATCATTGTACTTGTTATAAGTGCATAATTCAGTGTTATATAAGCCATGTTTTCTCAACCTCAACGCTAGTGCCCATTCTGGGCAATTCCTTGTTGGAGGCTATCGTGTGCTGTGTAGGATACCTACTAGCATCCCCAGCCTCCCCAGTAGATGCCAGGAGCACCCTCTCCTGAGTTGTGACAACCAAAAATGTGTCTCTAGACCAATATTGCATTATTAAATGTTTCCTCAGGTACAACATTGGGCCCAATTATGAAGGGCCATGTACTTCATCTTTTGAGTACACAGTGAGAAATCACTGAATGTTTTTAGTGTGGAGTAACATATGTGGTGATATATTTCTGAAGATATTAGAACAGGTGAAACAGGAGATCTGTTGAGGAGGCTGTTATTACAGATCAAGTAAGAAATTATAAGGAAATGATGAATACAGTGGTGGTATATTCAGAGACAAATTGAAGAGAGATTTCGGGTGCAAACAGATGCCCTTCACTCCACTTGTCTTCCTCTCTGTGCTCACCTATTATAGCCAACTCAACCTCAAGATGCATTTCAAATTTCATGTCCCCAGATCAAGCCACCAGAAATGACAGAACTTCCTCTGAACCTTGTAACTCATTGTTTGAGATTCTCTGAGGGCATTTTGTCATATTATTAATTTCATGCCTACATAATAAGCTAGATTTTGAATATAGATTATAAAATTCTGAAATACAAGATCATGTTTTGCTCATATTTTTTTTCTGCTCAGTGCCCAATAACACCAGATGACAAATATTATTTATTGAGTGAATTGTGGAACTCTAGCTTAAATTACTTCAATAGATTTATAAGCATCCCTTGAATTTTTGTAGCTGTAAGCATTGAGGAAGGAGGAGGGTCTGGGCTCAATTTAACCAGCACTACATTCTTTATTGGTCTGTTTCCCACAGTTCCTATCTACTCACATCACTGGAGGAAGTTCATATTCATTAATCTTATAGCTTTTCTTATAAACTTCTCCTTGGAGAAACTCAGCAAAACAACACCCACATGCCTCCTCACAAAAAAGAAAAAGTAACGAGACCCTAGATGGTATCAAATGATGTTCAATGATATTGAACTATATAAAGCAAGATATGAATGAGTGTTAAGCAAGGACACCCATCTGGATTTTTTTCAAGGTAAATGTATTTTTGCCCATATAAACCACTAAGAACATTAATCACTGTATTCTCTCAACCATATTCTTATTCAGTTGCTCATCAATATCCTATTAGTTCACACTAATAAGTAACAAGAATTATTATGAGCAAAGCTTTATTTGCATACTGGGAAATATTAGAGATGTTTTTCTAATCATAGAGATTGTAACAAATATGTAAAAATCAAACTGAACCTCAGCTACATTTTATATCTCAATTGTCTTACTGCATCAATGGAAATGGTCAATTTCTTATTGTATCTTATGAGCTCCATACTCAACTGACAAAGCAGGAAGCACAAAAAAGAACAAAAGTCAAACTGATATATGTGTACCATGGAGTACTACTCAGCCATAAAAAATGATGGTCTAGTATCTTTTGCAGCAATCTGGATGAAATTGGAAACCATTCTTCTACATGAGTATCACAAGAATGGAAAAAAAAAACACCACATATACCCAATACTAAATTGGAACTAGTCAATAAGTACTTTATATGCACAATAAAAGTAAAACTCAATGGAAATCAAATAGCTGGGAGGAGAGAAAAGATTAGGGTAATTCACACCTAACTGCACATGTTCTGGGTGAAAAGCACACTTATAACTTTGTGGTGGCTCAGGCCTATAATTCTAGTACTCTGGGAGGCCAATGAAGGCAGACTGCTTGAGCTCAGGAGTTGGAGACCAGCCTGAGCAACAGTGAGACCCTGTCTCTAAAACTAGCAGGATATTGTGGTGGGTACCTATAGTCCCAGCTACTTTGGAGGCTAAGGCAAGAAGATCGCTTGAGCCCAAGACATAGCCCATGCTATGAGTTATGATGCCATGACACTGTACCAAGGGTGACAAAGTGAGAGTCTGTTATAAATAAATATATTTATGTGTATATATATGTAAATAAAATATACAAGTGCAAATTATGTAAATGTGTGTAGCCCTGTAATACTCTGAAATAAAAAATAAATGAATTTCAAAAAGAAACAAGTGTCAAAGAAGTCAAAGTCTTTACTAATAGATTTTTTTAGGAAGGACCATGGAAACACAGGCAACTCAAATCCAGGGTAGCGTAGGGAATAGGAGTGGGTGGCTTTTCTGTTACACGTGCCTTAAGCTCCTTTTTCTACTATTTTGATTTAGGGAGCATCCTTAGGTTTTTACATGTGTTGTCCCTGGTCCAGACCAGGTAACCCAGACACCATATCTATGAGATTGTCACAAAATTAATCCTTCTTGCACAATGCTTTTGTGCATGTTGGACAGTATGCCAGTAGGACAAGATGATAGCAATCACAATTGAATATTAAGCATGCCATGTTTTTAAAGTTCCTTGACCATTTCCATCAAGTTCACTTCTGTCCCCACCCTCCACCTTCCCTTCAGGTTCCAACTTAAGTTGTTCTGTCTTCAACTACCACTTTTCCTTTATAGAAGTCAAAAAAAGAAAAAGAAAAAGTCAGGTTCTCCTCATCAATTGTTTTCTTTTATCCTGCCTTTTCCTTTTTTTTCCTGCAGTTTTTGGCCAGAGCCAAGTTTGAACCCACCACCTCCGGTATATGAGGCCAGCGCCCTACTCCTTGAGCCACAGGCACACCCTTTCCTAGCTTTTCTTCTAGGCCCCAAGCAGGAACTTCTTTTTCCCACTCTGGAGGGTATTTTCCTAAATACATACAGATACCTTTGGAAAATAATTTTCTAGTACCAGTTGTTAAGATAATTATGTTCTTCTTAATCTGTTTATACTTTAGTAACTAGGACAAAATGCCAGACTACTGAAAATCAAATATAAGAGTTCAGAACTAGGGGGACAGAGAATTATGCCAGTCTGGAAAGCAGGAATCACCAAAAAGAAAGCCAAACAAAAAGGGTCCAGAGGAGGGACTTTACCTGATCAGAAAAGTAAAGGAAAGAGCATATGGTTTCAACACACAAAAAAAGTACGTGAGCTGATGAATGTGGTGATTAGCATCATCCCCATAAATAGGTGATTAGTATGTCTTAGTGAAAATTAAAAATTAAAAACCTTCATATTTTACACCATAAACATTTATAATTTTTAAAAATAAAAATGAAAATGTTCAAAAAAAGATACAGTGTTAAAGATGGAGCAGAATAAAACCAAGAGCCAAAGAATTTGGATTTCAATTTGAAAGAATAGTATCTATCTGTCATCTTTTAATATTTACTTCATTAACATCGATATCAATAATAACGTGTACTAATAAAATAAATAGGGCGGCACCTGTGGCTCAAAGGAGTAGGGCACGGGCCCCATATGCTGGAGGTGGCAGGTTCAAACCCAGCCCCAGCCAAAAAAGTAAATAAATAAAATAAATACTAAAATTAACTATGTAATAGGCACTTTGGTTTGTTTCTAGAGTTACAGAAATGAAGGAAATACCATATTTCCTTGGTTCTTAGATGGTGTTTCTCCCCCAACTTTAACATTTCTGAAATTAGAATTTATCTTAATCTTTCAGCTATATTCTTTTTCAGAAACAAATTTTATTGAATAGTACTCAGAATCATGAAAATATTGTAATTCCCTTCACTCAAAGAGTTTACTTGCAATTTCAAGGACATACCACTGAAAGCAATTGAGGGAGAAATAGTATGACAAGAGTTATTTCAGGTAAATATATCTGTAAATGGTAGCTTAAGGTGAGTGGAGCTTAGTGGAAGGTAACAATAGAGTTAGCCAGAAGGAAAGTTGTAGAAGCCTGGACCAAATCTACAATATAAGAGCAACAGAAGAGCACAACTGGACATAAAAGATAAATATGTGTTACTTCAAAGAATGAATTAGTAGATGTCACTGAATTTTGGATAAATTGAACCAAAAAAATGAGAAAATTTTCAAAAATATTGCTGTCTTCAAGCATGGCTGACCAGGAAGGTGATAAATAGTTCATCGAAAACTGCAGAGAATTTGGATTCAGGAGTTAGAACTTTAAGGAATGAGTTTTGCTCAGAACTTACAGAATAACCAAATGGATCAACCCAGTAAGTAGTTGATCAACCCAGTAAATATAATAGACAACAAAGATAAAGAAATAAAAAATGTAAAAGTCATGGTTACCTTTGAAAATTCCTTTTCACTTTGCATTATCTTAACATTAAAATGTCTTTGTTGTTGTTGTTATATTTTTATTGTATATTCTCCCCTCTTTTTTCTCCTCCCCCCAACTTAAATTGAATTGAGTTTTTCTCTTATCTGGGCGTGTATTAGATTGCCTACTGGCTTCATATTAGTACTGAGTACATTGGATACTTACTTTTTCATTCTTGTGATACTTTACTAAGAAGAATGTGTTTCAACTTCAGCCAGGCTAATACAGAAGATGTAAACTCTCCATTGTTTTTAATGGCTAAATACTGTTTCATGGCATATATATACCACAGTTTATTAATCCATTCCTGGGTTGATCGGCATTTAGATTATTTCCACATTTTGGCAACTGTAAATTGGGCTGCAATAAACAATCTGATGCAAATGTCCTTATGATAAAATTATTTCTTTTCTTCTGGGTAGATGCCTAGTAATGAGATTGTGGGATCAAATGGAGGAGTCTAATTTGAGTTCTTTGAGGATTCTCCATACTACTTCACAAAGAGGCTATATTAGTTTGTAGTCCCACCAACAGTATAAAAGTGTTTCCTTCTCTCTCTATCCACATCAGCATCTGCAACTTTGGGACTTGGTTAACACAAAATTTATTAAAAAAATCACTGTTACTTCCCTTTCCTAGTATTAAAATGATGTTTCTGGTATACTGCCCAATTGGAGAAAATTTTTTGGCCATGTAAAGAAAAAAACAAACATGTAACACTTCTCTACAATAGAACTAAATTATAGATAACCTAGTAATAATAATAATTCACTTCAAAGTGCCAGGCACTGGGATCAGTGTTTGGGATAGAATGATGAACCAAGCCTTTGCCAAAACCACTGATTGGCACTCAGAAAAAGTAAGGGTTTTTTAAATAGGAGAATTTTGTATGCCAAAACCAACAGGGCTAACCATAGGCCATTTGTAACCATACACTTAGGCAATTTCATTAGCCTGGCAATAAAAAACTGTCAGAAAGAGGTTTCTTAACAAGTGTATTATAAGAGGATAAAAACCATCATCGATCTGTAATAACCAACATAATCATTTTTTATCAGGAAATTAATCTCAAAGTAGTATACAGTTTATTGAAAGAGACCAAGCTAACCAAAATTAATAACTCAAGTCCTAACATGAGAAATTAGCTGAATGAAGAGAAGTAAAGCTATTCCTTTACCATTTGGCTCTGCCTCCTAACCTAATTATAACACTTTGGCTTTGAATTTTTTTGGAAGCCTACAATGTACATATAGATGTGCAAATTCTACCACTCGGTACCCATTAGATTAATCTTTTTGATAATTATAGAATCAAGGATTTTGGTAAGAAATGTTGAATATATTCCAGAGAGAAGGCATGAATTGCCCCTGTGGGGTATGCTCCTTGCCACCTGGCCATCTCTCTCTAAGATCATACCAGTTTGGGGAAGTTGAAGCATGTTTTTTTTCCTTAATATTGATTTATTCAAATTACTACTTGTCTAGAACACAATAATTTCTGTTATTAAGATAAAAGGAATTGAAATATTGAGGATAAGGCAAGTCCTCCAGTATGTAAACAATAGGACTTAATGTCAATTTACAGGGAATATAAAACTCATTATATCCTACTTCAATGGAGTTGTTTTGTTGGTCATTTAGGAAGCAAATGTGCAAATAAACTCTTTCTTCTTAACCAACAGAAATTTATTTTCTCATAGTTCTGGGACGCTATAAGTCCAGGATGAAGGTATGATTAGGGTTACTTTCTAGTGAAGCCTCTCTTTCTAACTTGCAGACAGAAAGAGTGTCCTCACAGAAAGAGTGTCTGTTGAGTCCTTTTCTTCTCATACACACCAATACAAAAGGATTAGGGAATCACCTTTCTGACTTTACTGAACCTTAATTTTCTCCATATGGGCCCTATCTTACAATACAGCAACACTGGGTGAAGGGTTTCGAGATATGAAAGGCAGCCAATTCATTTCAGAACAGCCTCCTTCTGCTGCCCATCCTTTCTTGAAATAAATTAAATCTCTTCATTTCAGTTGTTCCTTCTAGCCAATTCTTTAATCATTTCCATTATTTATATCCTCTATATACTATTCCCAACTTCCAAATTTCTCACCTGTGGGAATAATACATATATAGTCAAAGGCGTATATGAAGGGTTTTCACAATGCTTTAGAGTTCCCAAAGCCCCTGCTCACACAGACACACATACACAATATGCTCACACACACACATATTCGTCATTAGTTTTACAAAATAAAGCATACTCACCTTAATATTTAAATAAATCCAGGTTCCCATCCCATTTATTGCAAGTATGTTTTCTTTTCTCAGGGTTTCCCTTCTTGTGATTAACTCCAAAAGATGGACTCTTCTGCAATTTAAGAAGTCAAGCACCTGGGAGAAAAAAGAAGAAGAAAGAAAAGGTCAAGCAACTTAATTACAATTTCTTCAAGGAGCGACAGTAGAAAGTATGTTCAGAAACCTAGGGAGTTTCCCTGCTTTCTGCTATTGTAGAACAATACTGTGGTTTAGCAATAGATTCTCCAGGTTTGGGGAAGAAGTCTCTGTTGACTATTATGATCAGATTAATGCTACTATAGATTGGGTCTCTCAACAAAGGTAGGAACTTAATAATTCCCACAGACATGACCCTGAATTCTCATCTGTAATGCCAGGGTGTCTGGACCCAGAGTGGTCTTTACTGCATAGGCCCAGCATCACTTGCTCGCTCTCATCTCCCTCATCCAATTCTGAAAGTGGAGAAATCCCCTCTCCCTTTTGTGTTCCAATGTCTGTCCCATTTCCTGTCTCAAGATGAGTGACATTCATTTCCCATGAGAACCTGACATTATCAGACTAAAATTTTACCATGGCTAAGGGAAGCATCTATCATTACTATTTATATGTAAGAAATAAGAAAACTTGGGTTCAAGGAAGTTAAACCACTTGTCCAAGGTCAAATGGTGACAGCCTAGCTGGCTTCAAACTCAGGATTTCTGACACCCTCTACACTTCCCTCTCTACCATACTTCATACTCTCTGTTTTCATTGGGAAGTCCTGATGACTATTGATCCTTCTGGTAAAACCGTGCCTCTGCTCGACAAAATCTTTTTTTCCTGTGATTTTTATCTAAATGTTTCAGTAGTACCTATTAGTTTATCAAATGCCTGGTCATTATACCTACATGGTATTACATAAATAAATGGTTCCTCTGCAAGCAGACATTGTTAATCTTATCTATGTAAATGGTCCAATTGGAAATTTAAAATAACAATAAACTTCTTAACAAAATTAAATTACCTAGCAAGCTAATATGACAGTTTTTAAGACAGCCCACATTCAATGTCATTGAGTACATAGGTCTTCTGGTAAGACAGCCCTCATCCAAAGGCTCGTCAAGGTTTCTACGTAGTGAAAAGTTTCACTTATCTGAGGTCCATTCTTTTTACTGTGAAGAGAGAATATTTTTCATAATACATATTTGATCAGGAAAAGAGCCTACCCATCATTTCATGTAGACAATATGAAATGCTTCTGCATGTGTTAGTGTTATGTCTCTGATTCGAACAACCCTAGGTATCAACCCTAAGGAGGTTCTTACATTCCTTGCAGTTACAATAACCATCTTTTCCAAGGGGTCTAAGCGAAAGCATTTCCAATCTGATTTCTGAACTTTTAGTCAAAACACTAAGCAACTTTTGGCAATAACCCTACATGCTTTGGCTACACATAGTTTTCACACAAATAGTATAAGTAAAAGTAAGTTAGCTAACATTATGATTTAATCTCAGTAATGATTTATTATAAAAATAAATGGATATCTTCAGTATTTGGCATCTTGCTTGTAGTAACTTTGGTGAATGTGTAGTCCTTTAATCATTTTGGTCTGTTTCTTCAGAATTTGCAGAAGTCAGGAAATAAGTACTTTTTTTTTTTCATTTTTAATCAACTTTCAATAATTATTCCTCCTTTCAATTTTTAATCCGGTAAGTTGTAACATTAATCTCCAAAGAGCCACACTGTAAAAAGCACATTAAATACTTGTTTGATGGAGGGACATCATTAAATGCCATCCTCCTCCTATTTCAGCCTCTCAAATGGCTGGGACTACAGGTGTACACCGTGTAGTCAAATCATCCCACCTGACCAAGAACATCTGCTGTCTTTTTATATATCCCCTCTGATATATTGTAGGTTTTTCCAGAACTTTCCTATGTACTTTTCTAATTTAATTATACAAAATAATATTCAAATGCACATATTGGTAACTTTTTATAATTAGTTTAATATTATCCAACTGTTCCAAATAATATCAACTAGTTTATCAAAGTAGCTCTCTATTGCTAGATTAAAATAATTTCATCATGATTTTATAGATGAAGAAATTGAAGGCTTAGAGAATTTAAGCTATGTACCACTTGTCTGACATTTAGCAGATTAACTTCTTAATTTGTGTCCAGTTTTCAAAGTTTAATGCTATTTTTATCTACTTTTTTACATGACCTATTTCTTGTTGCAATGGTAGTACTCAGTAAAATATTAGAATCTGTGTCTATCTTTTATTTAAGACTGGGTGAGGTGTCCAGAAAAATTTAAAACATAATTACAACTTTGAAATAATAGGATTCTTCAACTAACCAGGCTAATTAGTCCATAAAAACATTTATCTATTACCTGATTTAATTCAACTCAACTATATTTGACAGTATTTATTAAATACTTAGTATGTACTGTACTTAGCTGTGTACTAGGTACTGTTACTATAATGTGAATATTAGAAACACAATGTTTCAAAAATTGAGACAACATAATTTAAATAGGGTTCCCTTTTTTTTTTTTTTTTTTTTGAGACAGAGTCTCACTGTGTTGCCTGGGCTCATGTCATAGCTTACAGCAACCTCAAACTCTGGGGCTCATGCCATCCTCCCATTTCAGTCTCTCAAATGGCCGGGACTATAGGTGTACACCATCACTGGATCTTCTATTTTTAGTAGAGATGGGGTCTCATTCTTGCTCAGGCTGTTCTCAAACTCCTGAGCTCGAGCAAACCACCCCCCTCAGCCTCCCAGAGTGCTGGGATTACAGGTGTGAGCCACCATGCCCAGCCTGAAATAAGATTATGTGGACAATTAATATAAATTAGGAAGACACCCTCTACAGAAAAATATCTTCTGACTTCTGTGAAACATCAGACCTCATTAATTCAGAATTCAAGTCTGGAATTGACCAGTGGTTCTATGAAAAAAATGTTTGCTAAGCCCATTAATGGGTACAGAAAAATACCCGCCTCTTGAAAACATTGTTTAAGCAAACTTATGGTGGTATTGTATGTATACATGATCTTACACATATGTGGAAGCTAAAAAACTTGATCTCAAAAAAGTAGAGGTAGAATGATGGTTAGCAGAGGCTGGGCTTGTGGTGAGGAGATTGTTGGAAAATGTTGGTCAAAGGATATAAAATTTCATTTACATACGAGGAATAAGTTCAAGAGATATTGTACAACATAGTGATTACTGTTAATACGTTTTTTTTCTTGATGAATGCTAAGAAAGTGGATATAAAGTGCTCTCACAGCAAAAATTATAACTGTGTGAGATAGTGCTTTTGTTAGTTAGCTACATTTAATCATTTTGTAATGCATATAGACTTCAAAATGTCATGTACATGGTAAATACACATATATGTAATTTTAAAATGCAATTTAAAAAAATTTTTTTAAACTAGCTAAAGATAATAGACTTAATTGATATAACTAGAGAACATTGTGGGCTTCTATTCTTAGCCACTTGTTTGCTGAGTTTTCAAAAAAGAATATCATTGCATTCATTTCAAAATAGCCTATATCAAAGGCTTTTAAACTCTTCCTCTTTGCTCTCTCCTCTCCTTTTCTCATCTGCTGGTAGTGCAAAATCATGAGGGCTTCTTTTGTTCATCATATTTACTTAGCAAACACCATACTCCATAGGAGGTATACTTGATTACTGGATTTACTTAGCAAATGCATTTTGAGAATGGCTTATTCTGTGAGTCTATGGGGCAATACAAGGAATAGTAGGTGAAACCTACACAAAGATAATCTTAATTCTATTATATCTTTCTCATTGTCAGAGCAGCCCCAAATGGAATTGGCATCACACTAGGGAGTCTTCCTTAATGGGATGAGATATTCAACTGTTAGATGGGAATGATGTAAGGAGAATTCAAACTTCAGAAAAGTATTGATCTAAGTGATTCTTGAAGTCAGGTATGTATAACATTGATGAGGATGATGACATGATTGTGAGGAGGTAAAGAAAGTAAAGGGAATAGAGGAATAAGAAATAATTTTATAATTCTTATTAGTAAATAATTATAGTCTGTGCTAAATGTGGTCTCCAAGAATAATGATGCTGAGAAATAGTGTTGTAGCAGTGAACCACAATCAAATTTTGTTTAGTTTGAATAATTCTTCTTAAAATATTTATCTAAGGGGCCAGGCATGGTGGCTCATGCCTGTAATCCTAGTACTCTGGGAGGCTGAGGTGGAAGGATTACCTGAGGTCAGGAATTTGAGATCAGTCTGAGCAAGAGTGAGACACCATCTTTACTAAAACTAGAAAAATTAGCTGGGTGTGGTGGCAGGCACCTGTAGTTCCAGATACTCAGTAAGCTGAGGCAGGAGGATTGCTTGAGACCAGGAGTTTAAGGCTATAGTGAGATATATGCCATTGCACTCCAGCCAGGGCAACAGAACCAATCTGTCTCAAAAAAAAAAAAAAAGTGTTTAATGAATGGGAATTTTATTGCTCTAATTTGTATAAAATTGTATATGTGGGGAGGGAAGGAAGATGGCCGATGAGGCAGCTTTCACCAAAGGCTTCTGTCCAGAGGGAGAGATACTTGACAGAAGTGGACTCAGTGAAGCTAAAGGTGGGGCACTAAGCATAGATAGAAGATAGACAAGTGCACATCATCTCTGCTGAGGTAAGCTGCGATTCCAAAAAAGGAGGATCCAAGAAAACAAATCCCAGGTACAAAACCCATCACCAAGAGGATGAGAGACCCTTTCCCCAGGTGGGAGGCTTACTGTGAGCTCTCTGCACGTCAGCAAGGAACAAAAGACCTCTCATTTTACCCCATGGGAAAGAGCCACTAAACATCAAACCTCCTTTCCAGGGAGGTCCAACTTGTGAGCTTAGGCATCATCCTGCCCAACATAAAATTGAACAATTATTTTCTCCTCACTCAGTCCACCCTTCCCCCCATTGCCTGGTTGTCTAAAGGTCTACCCCCTGCAAAGCCCAGTTTGTTTGGCAATTTCCTGAGAGGCCCAGCATTGTGTGAATCACTGGACAACAGCACAGAAATAGTGACTCATGTGGAAGCAATGGGGTGTGAGGGAGAGAGGGATGCATGAGAGAGAGGGACCCTTGATGACAGTGTGCAGTAGGAAGAGGCACAGGCACCCCTGTTCTGATTTTGGAGGGTGAATTTTCATGGCCCTTTTCCTCATCAGAGGGGACCAGGCTCCAGCCCCTTGCGTTTGCTGGTGTCAGTGCATGGCAGACAGAGGCATGGATGATGACACCGTTCTGACTTTGGCAGATGAACTTTCCTGAACCCCTTTCTCACTGGAGGGGACCAGGCTCCAGCATCTGAGGTTTTCAAGATAGAATTGCCTGTGGGTTTCTACTATATAGCCCCCTTCAAGTTTGCAGGACAGACCTGCCTGTGGATTCCTACTGTCTAGCCTCTGGAGACCCTCTAAACTTTCCCTGGTGAGCAGTGATTGTACTGCCTGGGAAAAGAAAATCTGATTAGAACTCTCAACCTGGGATGTCCACCAGGGGATCATTTGGGGTCCCTCTAAAGTTGAACAGTAGTTGTTTTGTAGCAGGAAAGGACTGATTCTTCTCCTCCAGCTATTGTTGGTAGGGGGTGGGGCACCACAGTTGCTTGCATCTCTCCCTAGGTGAGATTTCAGCCTAATACTATGACTCATTAGGATAGGGTAGAGGCTGGATGACTTCAAGATAAGGCCAGCTTGCATTATCTCACCAACCAGGTTCTTAGAGTCTCTGGTTGCAGCTCTGAAAAGGACCTCTGTAAGGCTGTAGGGGAAAAGGCACAATCACAAGCCCCAGCTCATTGGGAAAGGGCTGGTTAGCTCCAGTTCCTGGAGCCCACAATCCAATCTCACCCTACCAGTTTTAATTGCCAAATTGCAGAAAATACTCATGGGGCAGAACCAGCAGGAAAACTCTGGCAACATGAATAATCAGAGTAGATCAACTCCCCCAAGGAATGACAAAGGAGATACAACAGAAGGTGCCATGCATAGACAAATGGCTGAATTGCCAAAAATAGAATTCAGAATATGGATGGTAAATAAGAATAGAATGGAGGAAATGATGGCAATGGAAATCCAAAGAGTTGTTCAAAAGTTGTCTCAAGAAGTTACTGAATTCAAAGATAAAGTCACCAATGATACACAGACCTAATGAGAAAAAAATATAGCAGAGTTCAAAGAAGTGAAAAAGTTATTTGAGGATCTTTGAAATACAATAGAGTCCCTCAGTAATACAGTTGAACAGGCAGAAGAAAGAATCTCAGAAATTGAAGACAAGTCTTTTGAACAATCCCAAGCATTCAAAGAGGCAGGAAAATGGAAAACAATTCCCTGAGATCATTCCCTGAGAGAGCTGTGGGATCATTGCAAAAGATCAAACATCTGAATTATAGGGATTCCTGAAGGAGAAGAGGATGGTCCTAAAGGCACAAATATTCTACCCCAAGATATTATGGAGGAGAATTTCCCAAGCATTGCAAGAGATAAAGAAATTCAGACAGTAGATAGTTTCAGAACACAAGCACAACTCAATCCAAATAAAGCATCCCCTAGACACATTGTAATTAATTTTGCTAAAGTTAATTAGAAGGAGAAAATCCTTCAAGCAGGCAGATGTAAGAAAATTATTATCTACAAAGGGAGAGATATTAGGATGATTGCAGAACTTTCAGCTGAAGCTTTTCAAGCTAGATATCCTCAGACCCATCCTTCATAATGACCAGCACAATGCTCTACCACCAAAGTAAACTCACTCTGAAATTCTTGACCAAAACCCAATTTCCACAGTGGTGAAAAGATTTAAATTGTCCACTGGACTTTTGAAAAACTTGATACTCAAAATATTACCAGGCTTATCAATACTCTCAATTAATGTGAACGGCTTAAATTGTCCTCTTAAGAGGCACAGGTTGACTGATTGCATACAAAAATTCAGGCCAGATATCCACTGCATACAAGAATCTCATCTTACCTTAAAGGATAAATATAGAACCAGGGTGAAGGGATGGACATCTGTAATCCAGGTAAACAGAAATCAGAAAAAAGGCATGGGTGGCAATTTTATTTGAAGGTACATTACCCTGTAAACCAACAAAAGTAAGGAAAGACAAGGATAGTCACTTCATATTTGTTAAGGGAAACAATCAACATGAAGAGATGTCAATTACTAACATTTAGAGGCTGTTAGAGCCTCCTTTATAAATTGAGAAGCATTCCAACCAGAATGCTTCTCAATTTATAAAGGAGGCTCTAACAGACACGAGCAATTTAATATCTTCTAGCACCAAAATAGTTGGAGATTTTAACACCCCTTTGGCAGTGTTGGATAGATCATCCAATAAGAAACTAAGCAAAAGAAATTTTGGACTTGGCCCAGCACCTGTGGCTCAAGCGGCTAAGGTGACAGCCACATACATCTAAGGTGGCGGGTTCGAATCACCAGCCCGGGCCGCCAAACAACAATGATGGCTGCAACCAAAAAATGGCCAGGCATTGTGGTGGGCGCCTGTAGTCCCAGCTACTTGGGAGGCTGAGGCAGGAGACTTGCCTGAGCCCAGGAGTTGGAGGTTGCTGTGAGCTGTGATGCCAT
>CAUYTI010053920.1:0-17829 GCA_963575145.1 Galago senegalensis
CATTGTGGCGGGCGCCTGTGGTCCCAGCTACTCGGGAGGCGGAGGCAGGAGACTTGCTTGAGCCCAGGAGTTGGAGGTTGCTGTGAGCTGTAATGCCATAGCACTCTACCCAGGGGGACAGCTTGAGGCTCTGTCTCAAAAAAAAAAAAAAAAAAAGAAAGAAAGAAAAAGAAATACAGAGAAAAGGAAGCAGAATAATAGGACAAAAAGGATAGGAAATACACTCTGGTGGCACATCTACCATTAAAGTCACCTATACCTTGCTTCAGACTTTCCACAACAGGTGGTGACTTCATCAAGTTAAAAACACCAAAGGAAGGGTTTGGGAACTCCAAGAGCTCATATATTTAGTAATCACAAAGAGAGGTCTGAATATAAAAATATCTTTATCAAACTCTGATGAGTATTCAGAGAATCTCTAGATAGATCACTGTGTCTATTAAGACCACGGATGTGATGGCTCAGCGCCTGTGGCTCAAGTGGCGAAGGCGCCAGCCACATACACCTAACATGGCGGGTTCGAATCCCCAGCCCGGGCCCGCCAAACAACAATGATGGCTGCAACCAAAAAATGGCCAGGCGTTGTGGTGGGCGCCTGTGGTCCCAGCTACTTGGGAGGCTGAGATAGGAGACTCGCTTGAGCCCAGGAGTTGGAGGTTGCTGTGAGCTGTGAAGCCATGGCACTCTACCCAGGGGGATAGCTTGAGGCTCCGTCTCAAAAAAAAAAAAAATGTTACAACAAGCAGTAACCTTTAACTCAGAAATAAGTCTTCTAGGAAGTTGTCCTTCAGATACACCCTCACGTGTGCATAAAATAAAGCAAGAATAACTCTCCTATGTTACCAGTGAGAATATAAATGGTGAAGCCACTTTGGGAAACAGTCTGGAAGATCCTAAAATGATTAAACAGAGGGAGTGTGTGATCCAAAAATTTCACCCCTAGGTGTATCCAAAAGAAATAAAAGCAAACACCCACACAAAAACTTGTACACAAGGTTAATAGCAGCACTGTTAGATTAGCCAAAAGGCAGAGACTGGTCAAGTGTCCATCAACAGATGAATGGATAAATGGTGGATTATCCATAAAATGGATTATTCGATAGACATAAATAGGAAATTCTGACATATCCTACAGAGTGAATAAGAACACATTAAGTCGCAAAGGGTCACACAGTGTATGATTATATTTATATGAAATGTCCAGAATAGGGACATAGAGACAGAAAGTAAATTAATAGGAGCTTAGGGCTGGACATGGGTGATGGCTGAGGGGCGTGGGGTTTCTTCTCGAGGTGATAGAAATATTTGAAATTGATTGTGGTAGCGTTATAGTGGCTCACGCCTCTAATCCCAGCACTCTGGGAGGCCAAGGCAGATTGCTTGAGCTCAGAAGTTCACACCAGCCTGAGCAAGAGTGAGACACCCCCCCCATTTCTACTAAAAACAGAAAAATTAGCTGAATGTTGTGATGGCTGCCTGTAGTCCTAGCTACTCAGGAGGCTGAAGCAAGAGGATCTCTTGAGCCTGAGAGTTTGAGGTTGCTGTGAGCTATGACGCCACAGCACTCAACCCAGGGTGACAGAACGCTGAGACTCTGTCTCAAAAAAGAAAAAAGAAGGGGGGCGGTAATAAATAAATAAAAATTAAGAGAAAGCAAAGATAGTTGCTTCCACTAATAACAAAAGGCTGGAAACAGCACAGAACGTCCATCTCTGGGGTCAAACTTGCCATTAGATGTTAAGTGGCATGAAAGAGTAAAGATATCCATGTGTATTTACAAGGAATAAGCCCCAAGATTATTAATTTTAAAAAAGAAATCGAGGTGCAGATGTGGATGTAGTAGTTCCCATTTGTAGGTTGTTTTGTTTGTTTGTTTGTTTTTTTAACTCACACATTTTATAAGCATAGACTATTTCTGAAAGATGAAAGAAATTGGTAATGAACTTGCCTCTGGGGCCTCAATTAAGGGTGGGAGAAGAGAAATGTTTATTTGTGAGTCAGCTCCTCCAACCCCCAGGAGTACATTTTTACAATTAAAAACTAGTTAAGAAAAAGTACAAATTAAAGCAAGTCTTTACAGCTGAAAATTACTTAAATGCCCTTAACTCTTAGGCATTTGTTAAAAAGTCTCAGAAAGTTTGGGAACTGATCCAGTTGCCTGGCCTAAGGCTATGGGAAAGGGAAGACGCGTCCACCAGAACTTCATGTGAAAACTACAAACTTTCAGTGATTTGAGCTCTTCATTGGAGATGAAAGCAAAGACCACTGAGTGCTGTAATTTGTGATAAAAACACAACAGGCAGCTGACTAGTCTGTGAGTTTCTACAAGCACAGGCCAGTTAGCCCCTAAGAGGGAGAAAACTTCAATAGCCCAGGGACCCAGACAATCCCTGGTGCCATCAGACGGGGGAACAAACCCAGTGCCCAAAGAAGCTCTCTGAACATTACTTCACCAGACCTTTCCTGGCTAAACTCTGCTCACCTGCTGTAAACCCCATCAGAGACCCACACAAAGTGGCAACACTCATTTTTAGAACAACAGAAAAATATATCAAACCAACAACAATTCCAGTAATGGGCTGGTTGTGGTGGCTTATGCCTGTAATCCCAGCACTCTGGGAGGCCAGGGCAGGTAGATCGCCTGAGCAAAAGTGAGACCCGGTCTCTAAAAATGGCCTTGGATTATTCTCATCACCTGTAGTGGGTGCCTGTAGTCTCAGCTACTCAGGAGACTCAGGCAAGAGGATTGCTTGAGCCCAAGAGTTGAAGATTGCTGTGAGCTATGACACCGAGGCACTCTGCCCAGGGTGACAAAGTAAGACTGTCTCAAATAAATAAATGAGAATAAAAAATACATAAACAAACAATTGCAGTAATAACTGATACAGGAAAGTGAAAAATGCTCAGGCCAGGGCCCGGGAGGACAGCCACACTGCCAAGTCCCCAGGTACTCACAGAAGCCTTCTATCTTGTCAGCAGTCTTACTCCAGGCCACCTGCCGCGTCTCCATGATCACCTGGACGGTCCTCCGCTCAGGGGTGGACTTGCGGAAGCTGAACACAGTCATCACGGTCCCCAGCTCCAGGGCTCTCTTGATCTGACTCTTCTCATACTCCGGAAGGGCATCCACGTTGACCATGGTGGTCATTGTTGGCCACTCCAGGGAGAAGGAAGGAGTCAGGAGAAGTCAGGAGGCTGAAAGGGCAGAACGGGGGTCAGTTAATGGACAGGGGTTTGGTTAGGGTTAGGACATGGACTTTAGGAGCCAAAATCCTGTCTCATAGGCCTCAGGATAAGTTTTTAGAGATGGTTCTAGTGGAAAGAAGTTGCTGGCCACTCAGACAGCCCAGGCAGGACACAAAGGTTTAAATGATGTCAAGGTCTGGGAGGGGCCCCTGGTCTCAATGACCCAACCGTTACCTGGGCTTTGAATAACCAAATCACCACAGCCTGGTGGTGACTCCCTCTCTCCCCACCTGCTTTTATCTTGTGGAATATTTGAATAGCCAAAGCAGCTCAGCTGGCTCCCAAACCCCACCCCACTACCACCAGCATCCTCTGTATCCTGCCTAGAAATTTCCAGTCACCCCTCTTTACTTCCTAAGCAAAAATAGGAACAGAAAATATTTAAAAAATTAAAACTTCAGGGGCAGTGCCTGTGGCTCAAAAGGGTAGAGCGCAGGTCCTATATGCCGGAGGTGGTGGGTTCAAACCCAGCCCCAGCCAAAAACTACAATAAATAAATAAATAAGGTTTAGTGAGCCCTGAGCACCAATCACTAAAAAAAAATATTAAAACTTGAGAATCATCCGTGAAGACCTGAGCAGTTGAGTCCTGTTTGTAGAAATGGTGCAAAGGGCAGGAAATTTCAGGGCCCAGCAGCCTCCAGTTCAAATCATGGCGCCAGTTCCCTGCTGACTGTGTGGCCCTGGGCAGGCTGCTTGAGCTCTCTCCTCACCTCAAGTTCATCTCTCCTAAAATAGGAGTGGCCAGTCAGGAAGCCTAAAGTGCAATGCCACGGCAAAGCATCTGGGGTAACGCCCGGTATCCAAGAGGTGTCCTTAGCGCTGCTCACTCTTGGGCAGTCCCTTATCTGGACTGTTGTGCCCACATCTAATCCTTCAGCTTTATGGGCTCCTCTTGGGATCTCGTGCTCGGATTATTCTCATCACCTGCTAACTGGTGCCTCCCTGCTTCTGCTCTGGCCCCCTGAGGTCAAGTCTCAGTACAGAAAGATCCTTTCGGGACATGAATCAACTCAGGTCAGTTCTCTGCTCAAAACCCTGTGGCAGCCCCTTGAGCCCACACTCTGCACCACTCCCCTGTCCTGCCTCCCGAATGTCAAAAGACACCCTGTCTGCCTATAAGATGAGCATGGGGGGGTTCTCAGGCTCTGTCTGGAGCTGAACCACCAGGGCCTGCCTGACTAGCCAGGCTACCGCCACTCCAAGAAGCCACCTAAACCTTCTGGGCTTAATTTCCACTCCAGGAAAAGAAGATAACAATATTCACTTCCTAAAGTTTCTGTAACAATTAAATAAGATAACAGATCTCAGGCCCTTAAACAATGATACAAAGTCAGTATTCCTTAGATGTAGGTACTATTGTTACTATTGCTATCATTAGCTTTATGTTTTGTTTTGTTTTGTTTTTTCCTGAGACAGAATCTCACTCTGTCACCCGGGGTAGAGTAATGTGGCATTATCCTAGCTCAACACAACTTCAAACTCCTGTGCACAAGAGATCCTCCTGCTGCAGCCCCTTGAGTAGCTGAACTATAGACACCCACCTGGCTAATTTATCTATTTTTAGTAGAGCTGGAGCTCACTCTGACTCCTGGCTAGTCTCCAACTCCTGGCCTCCCAGAATGCTACAATTATAGGCATGGGCCACCACCCCTGGGCTCGGTGTATCTTTTTTATCCCCTCTTCTCCTTCCAAATCCCTTTAAGTACCCTGAGTTGTTACAAGGTAGCACCCAAGTTTAAATAGTAGCACTAGAAAGAAGTCTCCCAGAAGCAAAGATAGAGAATGAGGCAGGCATTCAGCAGGGCTGTCCCAGCTTCCAGCCTGGCTCAGCCTCCTGCCAAGTTGCTCAAAGTCTGGGTCTCAATTTCCTCATCTACAAAAAGGGGGTAAAATGCTGCTGAAAGTACTATAAGCTCTAAAGTCCCGAAGAGCCTGCAGCACTTAGCGCCTCAGCTAACACTAATCATGTTAATCAAGTGTCAACTATCACCAGGCCCAGGAACTGGGGACTAGGATGCAAATGAGGGGGGAAGGGGAGAGGACCCAGCCAGGCCCTTTGTCCCTTCCTCCCTCCAACACAGCCCCCTACCTAAGGCACCTCCTCAGCTGTGCTGGCAACAGAGAGAATTCCACCTGTTCTCCACCTGTTTGGAAACAAGCTGATGAATCTAATGTAGTCAGAAATGTAGCAGAGACATGCATGGGGAGGGGGGGCACAAGAAAGTGGTGAGAAGGGCCCCAAATATAATCTAAAGTGCAGCTAGGCACTTAGAGTAGCAGTCCACAACCTTTTTTAGCACCAGGGACCAGTTTCTTGGACAATAATTGTTCCACTGATGGGAGGCAGCATGGGGGGGCCAGTGAGGGAGGGTCATTATATTCTCACAAGGAGCTGAGACCCAGATCCTGCACAGTAAAGTGTACAGCACGGTCAGTGCTCCTGAGAAGCTAAAGCCGCCCCTGATATGACAGGAGGGGGAGCTCAGGAGGTGACTGCAGTGATGGGGGGTGGCTGTAAATATAGACGAAGCTCTGCTAGCTACCTGCCATCCTGTGTGGCCCACGGGCAGCGGGTTGGGGTGGGAATCATAGACTTATTAGGCTCAGAGGAAGCTTCCAGGAGAAGAAGGAGGCGTCTGAATTCAATCTTTAAAAAAGATGAAACAAGAATAATGGGCTTAAGCAAAGGCCAGGAGGCAGAACTAGCAGAGGGAGCCCAAATGCATCTGTAGGAGAATCTTTTTTTTTTGAGACAGAGCCTCAAGCTATCCCCCTCGGTAGAGTGCCATGGCATCACGCTCACAGCAACCTCCAACTCCTGGGCTCAAGCGAGTCTCCTGCCTCAGCCTCCCAAGTAGCTGGTACTACAGGCTCCCACCACAACACCTGGCCATTTTTTGGTTGCAGCCATCATTGTTGTTTGGCGGGCCCGGACTGGGGATTCGAACCAGCCACCTTAGGTGTATGTGGCTGGCGCCTTAGCCGCTTGAGCCACAGGCGCCGAGCCACTGTAGGAGAATCTTAAAGGACCAAGTGATTATCACCCAGGACACAGGGATGAACGAAGTGTCCATGGCTGATCTCATCCTTGCAAAGTAACCATTGGACCCTCCCCAGGTGCCAAGCACCTGCCAGTGCATCTCATTTATCCCAACAAGAAATTATAGAGAGGAAAATAGTCCCAAGAGGTGAAATTATTTGATCAAGGTCATGCAGACCAGAGGAGGCACAAGGGTCAGAAGCCTCATTTGTGTCCCAAGACCCTAAACCTTCAGCACCTGCTTTGTGGAACCAGATCCCCTGGCAGAGTTTAGCCAGATGTGAAATTTGGCAGCCTCGGTTCCTCACAAAGGAGCTTAAGGGACTTGTCCAAGGTCACACACAGCTAGTGGCAGAAACAGGATTTAAACCTGATCCCAATTCCAAAATTCTTCAATATGCTAAGTGCCTCTAGCACGCCCCTCTAGAGGGCCCAGCTCCCAGGTCTCTAGGCCAGTGGATAGAGACCACATAGGTAGGAAGCTCGAGCTCTATCACAACACTCCCAGTCAAATGGAAACCAGGACAGGGCACTAGAATTCTCATTTCTTTCCAGTCCTGGCTCTGGGAGGCCTGGGACTTAACCTTGCCAGATTCCACTCACTTCCCACTCAGAAGCCCAGTGGATCCACTCAACCATGGGTACCAACTCCCTCATGGCTGCCTCTCACAGAGTGGAAACAGGTCCTCACAGCCAAAGGATTCTTGGAGTCAACCACCAAAATCCAGCCAGCTCCCACCCAGCTCAGGCCTCTAGAGTCCCAGGCTTAGCAACTAAAGCAAGCAGGTCCCTGAGGCCTTGACCCTACGGACCCCACAGGAGGGCCCGATCCAGCACAGCAAGTTCCATCTTGCTTCTGCTTTTTCAAAAAAAGAAAAAGAAAGAAAGAAAAGAGAGAGAGAAAGAAAACAAAAAGAAATAGCCTTGAAATCCCTTTTATGTTGTGCCTGTTTCCCATCCTCCGTCTTCAATAGGTAATTTTGTGAAATGACTTATCACGTAGATATAAATGCGGCTGAGATTTAGTAAGAGGTTTTGCCATTGTTACATTTCATGTCTTCTTCAAGATGAACTTCTGAAATACAGTGACCCCCAAACCAGAAAACCTGGAAAGTTTTGTCTCTTCAGCACTCTTTGCATGTCAGGGGAGGAATTCATCCCAAACCCCCCTGAACGATTCTGCTAAAATGTGGCAGGGCTGAATCCTGAGCAGGAGCTGCCCAGCCTGCAGCTGGATCTCACTCTGACTCCTGGCTGGTCTGGAGGGGCAATCTCACTCACTCAGCCTGCAGGGTGGTGGAGGAGGGGTTGTATTTTCAAAGAAACAGTGTTGGCCACTGCCACCGGCCACCATGGGCAGCAGTGTCAATTGGTCTCCCCCTCCTTTTTAGGGCAACCTGTGAGCATCTGTTAAAATGCAAAATGTGTGTGCTTGGAGCCAGCACTCATACCTGTGCAGAAAGACACACACCAAGATACAGTATGTGCAACAGAAAATCCTGGAAGTATTTTGTTGTTGTTGTTTTGAGACAGAGTCTCACTTTGTCGCCCCTGTTAGAGTGCTGTGGCATCATAGCTCACAGCAACCTCAGACTCTTTAAGCGATTCTCTCACCTCAGCCTCCCTAGTAGCTGAGACTACAGATGCCGCCACCACACCACCTGAGCTCATTTGAGCTCAGGCTGGGTTTGAACTCATGAGCTTAGGCCATCCACCCACCTCAGCCTCCCAGAGTGCTAGGATTATGTGATGGAGGCATGAGCCACCATGCCCAGCCCATGGAAGTAATATATTTTTTTAAAAAGGAAACACATCAACTGCTCATCAATTGGGGGGCATCCATTAAATTAACAATGGCACCCACACATTAAAGACTGCTCAGTAGCTATTGAAAAAATGACAAAGATCTATAAGCAATTTGATCTGGAAATATTTGCAAGATAATAAATGAAAAAAGAATTGTAAACTGATGAGTTCAAATTAAATTAAATTTTTATACAGAGTGTCTTTTTTTCTTTTTCTTTTTTTTATAGAGACAGAGTCTCACTTTGTTGCCCTCGGTAGAGTGCTGTAGCATTACAACTTACAGCAACCTCCAGCTCCTGGGCTTAGGCGATTCTCTTGCCTCAGCCTCCCAAGTAGCTGGGACTGCAGACATCCACCACAACGCCCAGCTATTTTTGTTGTTGTTGTTGCAGTTTGGCTGAGGCCAGGTTTGAACCTGCCACCCTCTGTATATGGGGCCAACACCCTACTCACTGAGCCACAGGCGCCGCCCTATACAGACTGTCTTCTGATAAATCCAGGGGAGGTAGTAAAAGGTAGAGGACTTTATATTAATTAAGTGGTGACATAATGGATAAGCTCTGTATTTTGTGCTTTTATTGTTTTCTACATTAAGAAGTGTTTTCAAAACTTTTCTCACCAAGGCTCATGCTTGTAATCCCAGAACTCTGGGAGGCTGAGGTGGGAGGATCACTTGAGCCCAGTTGTTTGAGACCAGCCTGAACAAGAGTGAGACCCTGTCTCTACTAAAAATGGAGAAAGTAGCCAGCACTGTGGTGGGCACCTGTAGTCCCAGCTACTCCGGAGGCTGAGGCAGGAGGATCGCTTAAGCCCTGAAGTTCGAAATAGCAGTAAGCTAGGCTGATGCCATAGCACTCTAGGCTGGGTAACAGAGTGAGATTCTGTCTCAAAAAAAAAAAAAAAGTTTTCTCACCAGCAATTTTCCTCTGACTCCACCCAGTGAATGCAAAAGGCTACTAGTGGGTTCCCCTACCTTGCCTCTCCCAGAAGAGCTTTCCATCGCCCGCTGCAGTCGGGGGAGGCAGCAGCATCATTAGGTAATTAGGTCATTAGCATCACTGAAGCCCACGGTGAGCACTGCCCAGCAGTTGGTATTCACAGGGCTCACACACCTTTGTGAAAACTGCATGAGGCCAGCATGGACCCCAAAATTCTGTAAGGCTTTCCTGCAGAACTACAGCCAAGGGCCCTTTAACCAGATGTTCAAGAACTTCCTGGGCCCAGCCAGGGGAAGACCCTATCTCTAAAAAAAAAAATTTTTTTTTAATTAAAAAAATTGCCCATGGATAAGCCCCAGTTCTCAACACAGCCCTGGAAGATAGGCTCGGGTGGTTCCTGCGTCTACGGGGAGAAACTCACACTCAGAAAGATACTTCGACTTGCCGGGGTCACACAGATGGAACTGAAATTCAAATTAAGTTCCGAAGGACCAGGCAACCTGTTTCCCTCGCGTCCCGTCACCCTTTCCCCCGCCCACCTTAGTCTTTCGGTTCAAGATCAGCGCACCAGCAGAGCCCCGCCCAGCCCGCGCCGGAACCCGGGCGCCCGCTGTCCGAAGGGACGCAGCTTTAACGGGAACTCTTCCTTTCTAGGGGTAATGACCTTGTGGGGATTCCAAACACAACCAGGAAAACGAGGAGACGCACACGCCTAATCACACATACAGTAGTGGGGTAGGAATCATAAGACCCCTGCAACAGCCCCCTCCCCCAGTGCCTGCAGGGGACTAGTTGTGCCTGGGTGACATCGGTCCCCACCGCCCGCCCCGCAGCCACCTGTGCACTACGGGAAGTGCCGCCTCGAGAGCCGACGAGCTCTGGATACAGAGGCGCCCAGAGGGGACCGCTCCACCCTCCGCAGCACCGCCAGGCCGGGGGTGCTCTGCATAACGCGAGCACCCGCGCGACCCCCTAACCGCGAGCCGCGCCGCTTCCTCCCGGTTCCCATTCAAAGCTGGGACAGGCGCGGTGGCGCAGCCCCGGGTGAGGAAGTGGCCAACGGCTCGACTAGGACTCCAGTACTGACCCCCCTGGCCCCAAGCACCGCGGGCCCCGACGGTGCGTCCCACCGCCGCCTGCACCGGCTGCCCAGGGAGCAGATCCCCCCGCTCACGGTTCAGTCTCCGCGGGTCCCCCCTGGCGCAGGTCCCTGAGCGCCCCGTGCGCGCTCCCGCCCGGCCAGGTCACTCGCTCACCTGGCCGTGGCCGTGCCGCCGGGGCGCAGCCGCCCTCCTGCCCCGGGTCCGGGCTCCGGGGTCCCGAGCGCAGCCGCCCCCTCCCGGCTCGGGCGCTCCCCGCCGCTCGCTCCTCCCCCGCCCGCGCTCGCTACTTCTGCTTCGGCCGCGGCCGGGGCCACGTGACTCCCGGAGCCGCCCCCCGCGCCGCCCGCCCCGGGGCGGACCCGGCCCCGCCCGCCTCCCCGGGCACCCCGGGGCCAGGCGCCTCTCGCGCTCCCGCAGTTGGGCGACCTAGGCTGGAGCTCCGCCTCTGAGGGCCGAGGCCACTTGGCCAGGTGCAGTGAGAGGAATGACTCTATAATGTAGCATTTATGCAGCGCCTACTGCACACCGATGTGCACGGGTATTAACTGACTCCTCCACCCGGGGCTAACTATAAGCCCCAACTAGAAGTCGGCGCGGCGACAGCACTGGAGTCACCTCTTACTGCTACCTTGGGCGGGCCGCTTAAACACGGCAGCCTCAGTTTCCCCTTCTGGAAAACGTGATCAGCACAGTGCCAGCCCCACAGGTTGTGTTTTGGTGGCAGAGGATTAACAGGTTACACTGTTTGCACTTGTAAGGTAAAGTCTGAGTCGCAGTGAGTCCTTCACGGGGTGGGGGGTGGGGGGCGGTGCCCTATACCCCGAGTTGTACCCATTAGGGGGGAAGTTATCCGAACCCCCTCCCCTTTTCCCCCAAGGTTGTCTGAAGGAATAAAGAACTCCATACAATTGGTCTCCCCGTTTTCCCGGTGAGAAAAATATACTAATTTGTTCTTTAGGAGATAGAGCTTTTCCTCTTTTCTTGTGTTTCTTGAGGCAATTTGATTCAAACCCTGCCCGTGCGTGCGTCTTTGATGGATGTATCCTCCAGTCACCGACAGAGCTGTCGGAGACTTCAATCTCACCACCAGCGTGCCTCTCACAGTAAATGTTTTACCCAAAGATTCATCTGCCGACTTTAGGAAACCTGTCCTCAGTGTGTGCAGGGCACGGGCCACCAGACACCACTTCCTATACCCTTTTTTAAAGAGATCTTGGAAAGGACTCATGGGGTCCATCCCCCAAGAATAATGACCAAATCTGGGTAAAATTTCTTTGCCTCATGTCTCTTTAGAACTGGTATTTATTACCACTAGTCTCTTTGAACACTTCTATTTTGGTACAGGTTATATAATGTACATAACTTATTAATACAGCCATACATAAACAGAAGGTGCCAAAACTGTATACACATTTTAGGAAAAAACTGTATGGAAATTATAATGAGATGAAAATGTTCTTTTGAACAAGTGGGACGTGCTTCAGTCGAGACTATATATAGCATTTGGGGGTTTAAATGTCCGTTGTGTGTGAAATGATGGTCAGAGTAGATGGTAGTTTGCTTTTTTTTTTCTTATTTTTAATTCTCTATTTTGTTTTGTTTGGGATTCATTGAGGGTACAAAGAATTAGGTTATACTGATTGCACTTGTTAATTAAAGTCCCTCTTATAATTGTGTCCCACCCCCAAGAGTTGTGTCATACACTAGACGTCCATCATCCTCCCAATTCTCTTTCATTTTTTTTCCTTTTTTTTTTTTTTTGGCCAGGACTGGGTTTGAACCCGCCACCTCCAGCATATGGGGCCGGCACCGTACTCCCTTGAGCCACAGGTGCCGCCCCCCCCAATTCTCTTTCTTTTATGCCTCTGTTTTTACTGAACACACCCTCCACACACACACACCTCACCCTCTAAGAATAACCAGTGGAATTGGTAGCATGAATGGGAGCACTTCGGACAGCCCACCTCCTTCTCAAACTTCAACTTGGTTGTTCAAAACCAAAATAATTGAGAGAGCAGCCCTGGTTCCAGGAGGGCTCAAATATAAAATGACACATCTTTTCTAAGGGGTAACAGGTGGGGGGAAATTCCCTCTGTAGGTTGAGGCATACGGGGCAGAGAGGCATGATCACTGGTCAGCTCTCAGAGGGAGGACTTGAACCTGGGCTGTCTGGTGCCAGAGCAAGTGGGCACATGGGCCTGTTCCCCATCCCCAGCACTAGCAGGAGGTGTTCAGGCCTGGAGAGATGAGTTTGTAACCACTCCACAAGATTCATGCATGGGTCAGGAAGTGACCACAAAGGGTGGGGAGAACTTTCTTTTCCTTTTCTCATAAAAATAAAAAAGAAAGGGGGATGTGGGGAAAAAAGAACAACCTGAAAGAAAATTGTCTCCTAATCAGCATTATCCTGACTCTATGCCCCCTGTGTTCCTTACCAGTCCTCAGGATGCCCTCGGGTGTCCTCCCCAACCTCCTTCTCATTGCTGGTAGCCATGGTGCACTGGACCATTAACCTCTCTGTGCCTCAGCTTACTTCTCTGCAAAATGGGTATAATGACCGTACCTACAGCCAAGGATGACTGTGAGGATTGAATGAGACAGAGGTGGCCATGGTTCAGCAATTAGAGCTGGCTATTTTTAGTACTGTTACCAGAAAGAAAAAGAAGAAGAAAAAGCCCCATGAGAGTATACACTTGGGAATCAGGGAATCTGAGTTTGAGTCCCTGGTCTGTCCTTTCCTCAGCTGCAACCTTAAGCTGCTAAGTTACCCCGTTTATGCCTCTAATTTCCCCATCACGAGACCCACCTTTGGCATATCCAGACTGGACAAATTTATAGAGACAGAAAGTAGATGGGTGGTTATCCAGGGGCCACAGGAGCACAGGCAGATGATGGCTAAGGGGTACGAGGTCTCTCTTTGGGGTGAGAAAAAGGTTCTAAAATTGTGATGATGGTTGAACATCTCTGGAATACAGTAGAGTTGTGTGTTTTATGGGTACATTGTATGGGATATGAATGATAGCTCACTAAAGCTGTCAAGTGAACACCTACCTTAGAAGTTGTTTAAAGAATTGAAGACAATGGGTCACGCAGGGCTGCACACACCAGCAAGCTACAGCCATGCCCCAGGGAACCTCGCCAACTTTACCCCTTTGCCTTCACAGCCAAAATGACCAGAAAACCCCTATGAGTCTGGTTTCCTTTCCCGACATTGTTCAGAGAAGCGCACATCCCTGGGGACAAGCCAAGTCCCAGCTGCAGCCTGGCAGGCCTCTGTGAGAGGAAGCACCACCCAAAACAGGCTTCCAGACTTGAGTGGGGTGCAACCTGTGGCTTCTGTTTGGGGAACAAAGTCCCCTACTCTTTCAATTACAGCCTGCTTGGTTCCATGGTTTTTCTTTGAGCATTCAACAAACACTTGCTGAGTGTCTGAGAGGGGCCAGACAATACCGGGCTCCAGGGACATCAAAGTAACCATCAAAGACATACTAGTGGGTCCTCCTGTAATTGGAGGGACACACAGACGTGGCTCAGGTGGGAATCCCAGCCCTGCCACTTATCTGCCTGGCTATGACTTCATCTCTCTGAGCCTCAGTTTCCCCATCTTCACTACTGAAGACAAAAGCCCCTAGTTCCAATGGCTAGAGTATCAGTTAGTATGTGAAGAGGTCATCAACAGCCTCACGAGGCTGGAAGCCCAGGAGTGGTTGGGGGCAGGCAGGGTGCAATAAGAAATCCAAGTACATTAACAGGGACTCAGATTCTTTCCACTCCCAGCACTCCTAGCAGCCAGATTGGAAAGGGCAAAAAAGCCAGAAAGAGTAAATCTTTCCCCAAACCCCCAGCATGCTTTCTGTTTCATTGGCCAGAAGTGGGTCACAAACCTGTCCTGCCTCAGGGATGTCCGAGCTTGGGCTGGATCAGCTTCCTCCACGTCATATGAGGGTGCCCAGGGGTAGATGACCGAACAGCATAGCTGTTGGGGGGGGAGAGAAAAGATGTCATTTGGGCAATCCATGAGGTCCTGCCATTGTCATGAGGCAGCTGGCACAGAGACAGAAATCACCCAAGGCCAGCAAGCCTCCTTGCTGTGTTATTTGATTCATTCAACAAACACCAAGGCGCCCTTAGTCAACACCAGACCCCATGTCTTAGCTTCCAAAGGCTAACAAACTATTGCAAACTCAGTGACTTAGAAAGACAGAAATATATTTTCTCACACATCTAGAGGCCAAAAGTCTGAAATCAAGGTTGGTTTCTTCTGGAGGTACCAGAGGAAAACCTGCTCCTCATCTTTCCCTTAACTTCTGGTGGCTAACAGTGATGCCAGCATCCCTTGGCTTGGGGCTGCATCACTCCAATTTCTGCCTGTGTCTTCACATCCCCTTCCCCTCTCTGTCTCCATTATCCAAATCCAGGATGATCTCATCTTGAGAGCCTTAACCTAGGAACATTTACAAAGACCCTATCCCCAAGGAAGGTCACATTTCCAAGTACAGGGGTTTAGGACTTAGACAAACTTTTGGAGGGGTCACAATTCAACCTACTACAGCCTGTATTAAGTAAGGTAATGGTTAAGACCCATTTACCCCTCAAGGGAAAGAGCAGAAAGAGGTGAGAGCTGAGTTCAAGGCATGGACCACCAAGGGGTGAATCTTCTGCCTCATGGAACTGGGAAGTCCTGACAGGGGAGGTGACCTCAGAACTGGATCTGAAAGATGAGCAAGAATTCTCCAAGAGCACCCGAGAGAGCAGCTTTGCTAAAAACAAGGCTGTGTTTGGCAAAACTGATCGATGCCCTTAGAGGTCAGAAAAGTGGTTGTCATCACCTAGCAGAGGAAGGACCTTGGGGGACCATGACGTTCCAGGTTTTTGATCCAATGGTAACATGGCATATTCATTTTAGGAAAATTCACTGAGCTTTATACTTATAACTTGTGCATTTTTATGTCTGTGCCACCTCAATTAAAAAATAATGTATTTACACTGACCACATCACCAAACTTCTATCAAATGTTTTCTGCATTGAAAGACCTTGCGCTTTTTATGAAAATTCTTATGCATTTTATGAAAGTAGCTTTTACAAAAATTGGGAGGAAATGTCTGCATTCCACTCTGAGTTAATTCCATTTAGGACAAGGATGGTGGCAAGCCCAGATAAAATGTTAAACTGGACTAATTCAGCTGAAGCAAGACTGAGAGGTACAAGTAAAAACACAGACCCTGTGTTTTGGGGGAGAACAATCCGTTTCACAAAATGCAGGATGCAAGGGATCAGGCAAGTCTTCACCTGACATCTCGGTAACTTTCTTATTTTTACTTACCTATTGATCAATAAAGGCTAAGAACTGTAAACATAATAATAATAATGCGTTTAAAGGCTGTTTGATATGTTAGCGTGCCTCTGATTTTTTTTCTACTTTCAATGTTTTCTAAATATCCTTCATTGAGCATGTCTGAGTTGATATAACACTAAAACTGTTTCGAAAACAAGGCTGTTAAAAGTCAGAAGACTTTCCATCACCTTGGGAGGGTGATGGTGAAAATTGAGTCTCAGCTCGGCACCTATAGCTCAACTGGCTAAGGCATCAGCCACGTACACCTAAGGTGGCGGGTTCGAATCCCCAGCCCAGACCCGCCAAACAACAATGACGGCTGCAACCAAAAAATAGCCGGGCGTTGTGGTGGGTACCTGTGATCCCAGCTACTCGGGAGGCGGAGGCAAGAGACTTGCTTAAGCCTAGGAGTTGGAGGTTGCTGTGAGCTGTAATGCCACAGCACTCTACCCAGGGGGACAGCTTGAGGCTCTGTCTCAAAAAAAAAAAAAAAGAAAGAAAGAAAAAGAAAATTGAGTCTCGGCTGAGTCCTGGAGATGCTGGTTTCTTGATTGGGGTATTAGTTACACCGGTGTGTTCAGTGTATGAAAACCCAGGGAATTGTATATGTCTCTACATTGTTATGCATCAGTAAGAATTAAAATACAAGGCCGTTGGCTAAAGGGGCAGGACGGAAGTATTTAAACCCTTTTCAGCTTACACAAATCAGTAACATTCATTGGACACCTATCCTGGGCCAGGACCCTCAAGCAGTAAATGTATTTAGTCCTCTGAACCTCAGCATTAAGTGGGACACTGAAGCCCCACGCTGTCTTCAGGAGCTGGAGTTATTTTCACTCCCACAGAGAACTCTTATTTCTGGGGGGTTTTCAGGAAGGTCTGAGAAACTAAGCCTGCAGAATCAGAACCTCAGCGGCAGGCCTGAGGGGTCTGCACTTAATCACTACCCCCCATATGATTCTCTGGCACCCTCTGGTATAGGAACCAGGGCCTTCCATTAAGATAGCAGGAAAGAAGACATGAGCCTTCTCAGAGATGGAAAGCAGCCTGAGCACTTTGGTCAGATATAGGAAGGCATTAGCCATACTAATAAGGAGGGTTTTACCTATGGCCACAATTCCAGAAAGACTACCTCTGGCTGTGAGTTCCTCTGGCGGGAAAATTAACTAACCTTTCCAAGGCATCTGAGATTAACTCTCTGTAAACACCATTTCCATAGATCACTCACTCATTCATTCAATAAATGTATTTATTCCATGAACAGATTGAGTCCACACATTCAGTGTGCACCTACTGTGTGCCCACTACTACTCTAGGCTCTGAAGATATAAGCAGATGAAAGATTTATTATTCTCTGTCAGGAGGTTAGACTACTGGGAGAGACCGGCTGGCTAAACAATGATAATATACCGATTAAAATGGCTGAGATAATAGCAACTAACAAGGCTCGGCGCCTGTGGCTCAAGCACAGGCACAGTCTTAAATGCATTCCGGGTTGCCAAGTAAAAGACACTGGAATCAGAAGGGGATACTCCACTTGATCTGAGCCAAAAGGCCGGGGGGCGATGAATCAAAAGGTTAATGAACATTATGATTACATTTATATGAAACTCTGGACGAGGCAAAACTAGAAGGAGAGAGAACAGATCAGTAGCTGCCAGGAGCTGGGCTGGAAAGAAACATCATCTACACAAGGGCAGGAGGGAATTGGGGGTGAAGGGAGTGGAATTGTTCTTTATTTTGATTGTGGGAAACAACTTTATACATTTGCCAAAACTCGTAGAAACGTACACCAGCAAGGGTGAATTTTACTGAATGCCAATTATGCTTTTCGAAGAAAAAAAATAGATGATTACGGTATAATTGATAAGCCCACCATCGAGGAGAAATGACCAGTGCAAGTTTGGGAAGGGGAAAGGAGGCTTCCTGAAGGTGATGATCCTTAAGCTGAGATGACTGAGAGGTTTGCCAGTGGAATGGGCAGAAGAGGAAGTCCCAGGTACCAAGGACGGTGGGGATGACATACGCTCTGGGGAGGGGCTCTGTCGTGCTGGGTGAAGGACACTGGTGCCCTGAAGTGAGAGAAGTGAGACTCATAAGGAAAGCAGGGCTCAGTTCATGCATGTGGGCTTTAACCTGGGAATAATGGGGAGCCACTGAAGGTCTCAGAGCAGAAGAGTGACCCGGACAGATTTCTGGTTTGGAAAAATCATTCTGGGCTCGGCGCCTATAGCTCAACCGGCTAAGGCGCCAGCCACGTACACCTAAGGTGGCGGGTTCGAATCCCCAGCCCGGACCCGCCAAACAACGATGGCTGCAACCAAAAAAAAATAGCCGGGCGTTGTGGTGGGCGCCTAT
>CAUYTI010053922.1:0-26710 GCA_963575145.1 Galago senegalensis
GGGCGGTTGCTGTTCGGGGCCTGCCACGGTACCCTACCCTGGGGGATTTCTGGCGGCGCCAACACAAAAAAAAAAAAAAAAAAAAAAAAAAAGTGTCCATTCCTGGAGCAAAATTTTTCCTTCATGAGGTTTTTAATCCAGTTATCCTCCCTATTTCCCCTCCTCTACCTTCTCCCCACTCTTTCTGAATTTCCTTTGTAGAAGAGTATCTGGGAAATGCTACTCTTGCCTTTTGTCAGAAGACGTGGTGTAGACAGCGAAGGGGGCAGGGGCCTTGGGTATTGGGGAGAGCATGAAGTGTGACTCAGGCTGCCAAAAGTTTGCTCTTATCACTTTGCACTGTTCTCAGGGCTGGCAGAGTTGGCTGGAGAGAGAAGGTGGGTTATATGGCAAGTACAGACCTGTGTCTTTCACACAACACATCCAGGTGTCTTGGAGAGACTTGGGACAGAAACCACTGAAAGGTGCCAGGTCGTATATCCTAAAAAACACATCTGCCTTCCGGTGCCTGGTTGTGCTGGCCCTTGCAGGGCTGTGAATGTAGAAGTCCTTTAGTGGCTGTTATTAATTTAGTTTTCCATTTCCTTTTGTATTAAAGGATTTTCTATCATCTTTATTTTAGTGAACTTCGTGAAATTTAAGATTTTATAAAAACAAATCTAGTGGTTAGGAGAGCTTAGAAAGATAAAATCATGGACTATTATATACAGAAGAGAACTTGGAAATCATCTAGTTCTACTTTTCTTTGTAAAGATAAAAAGACAGATGGAAGCTGGAGAGGTTGGGTAATTTGCTGAGTCATTTATAGTGCCAGGTTGCAGCAGAGCTGACCACAGACTCCAGAGATCCTGAGTCAAGTGTAGGAGATCTACCCAGGAGTAGATAGACTCATTCTCTACCTGGGAGCCACATGAGGGTGTACATTCCTCTCTATTTGGTGGATCAGACCTTTCTGTCCCAAACATTTCAGCTGTGATTTCTAAGTAGAGAAATTAAAATAGCCTTTTCTGAAATTTTAAAAACATTCCATATCTAGGTTAAATGCTTTGTTCACTCTTCTTTCTCTCTCAATGAACTACTTAAATATACCAGTCCTATCTGTTCTGTCTGTCCTGTAAGCAAAATGAAAAATGTTTACAAAAATGCATAGTGTAGACTTTTAATATTAGGGTACATAGACTTTAAAAAGTAACACTGGAATACTTTTAAGATTTATATACATGTATTTTACCTGTTTACCCTGGAGGCCTCCTTAATTTTCTTTTGATGCTTTTGATTCTTAAGGAAGTTTAGTTAGCAGAGATAGAATGCAATTCCTATCAAATCACACTCTTTTGTGGATTGTTTAATGAGTAATTTATTTTCATTATAATTATCTTAACTATCATCACACTTCCTCTGTGGATTGTATGGAGAAATTAGAGCTCCAAACTTTTTTTTTTTTGAGTTTAAGTATAATGATAACTAAAGAATAAGAAAACTTTTCCCAGAAACCTATAGGTTTCTTGATAAATCAAGCCTAAACAAGGAATGATCTGGTGACCCACAAGTGCCCTCAAGTGCTGAGAAATAAACAAGCTGGATGTTCAGGATACTGGTTGGGGTGGGGGAATGGTGGTGAACAAGCAGGTGTGAGAGGAAGCAGTCAAGGGCTTTATATGCATATTTTTTTGACTTCTCTATAGTTGTAGTATAGCCAGTTAGTTTGGTGAGATACGTGGTTCCTTCCCCCAACCTTGGAAGCTGGTTATAGAGCCAAGATGTGGCCTTTGGGATATAGATCATGCCCTTTTGATGACATTTGAAATGAATTCCTTTAGTGTAATCCTCTAGCAAAGAAATGAGAAAGTCAAATTTGCAATGCTTTGTTTTACCCTTCATTTTGTCCAGAAATTTTGGAGTAGGAAAGGGCCATACATTTGTGAATAGATGTTTAAGTAGGTGACAGAAATAAAATATCATTTGAGCAAACTGTCCTATACCAAAAAGTCTCAGACACCAAAATAGCTTGGCAGGTTGCAAGATAATGTTCACTTCAAGGCTTTATCCTCAACAAATTAAAACTGGAACAGGTGACATAATAGAAAGGGATACTGTGTCCTTGGTACTCTTGCTTCTGAACTGCATTATTATAAAATGTGTCTGTCAGTAAATCATAGAGAGAATGTGGTGCCCTGTTAAATAGCTGTCATCTCTTCTATTTTCAAGTTTCTGTATGTTGTTCAAGTAATTCTAAACCTGTTTGAGAAGTAATATTGGTTTCCTTTTTCTCAAAATTGTGTTCCTTTAGTAACACTATTATAAGGCGTCTAGTTACATTTTAGCAAAGAAAGCATTTTTTAAAGTATGGGCCTGGCCTTGTGATTGGGAATTTATATAGACTGTTTTTTTTTTTTTGAGGGGTTATAGGTTGGTAACATCTAGTAATTCATATTGCTTGGTATTTGGTATTCAGTAAATACCAGAGACAGTTTTAATTTCACTTAGTCTCATACATTGTATACATTGTGTTAAAAGACTATATACTCAAGTATAGGCAATTAATTCTCTTCTCAACAGTAACAGCTTTTATTTTAGGAAAATGAACAGCTTATATTTTTTGGTTTACAAGTTTTGACTCTTTAACACTGATCTCAGAAAGTGGATTTTGATAACAACATACAGTTGTCTCTTACCCTGGCTGCACTCTCCATTGGACTGTGGTGGACTTTTGATAGATCTAGAAGTGGTTTTGGCCTTGGAGTAGGAATTGCTTTCTTGGCAACTGTGGTCACTCAACTGCTAGTCTATAACGGTGTTTATCAGTGAGTATTAATCTTTTTAGTGCTTGTTTATTAGATAAATAATGATTAACTACATTCAGAATTGAGATTTTGAAGTTACATCCACCAGTTTAATGAGTAATTTATTTTCATGATAATTATCTTATGTATCATCACACTTCCTCTGTGGATTGTTAAAAATATTTCTATTATTCTAGATATACATCTCCAGATTTTCTCTATGTTCGTTCTTGGTTACCATGTATATTTTTTGCTGGTGGCATAACAATGGGAAACATTGGTCGACAACTGGCAATGGTAAGCTAATGCTTATTTAATCACTCTTCTGTATGAGATATATGATAAGTTTTCTCTAAATGGCAGCCCTGTAGGGAAAGCAATTTGTGAAGTCAACATTCTTTTGTTTCTCTTTTGTATTTCCATTGAAATAAATCATTTGGAAGAATTTAATTACAAATGTATAAAAATTGAGGAGCCACTGGAGAAAAAAGCCAAGTGTGTTACGGATAGCATGATACGATTTATCAACCATGGAGGATATTAGATTTCTTTTTTTAATAATCTATAGGTTTATATCCCATTATATCAAAAAGGGATAGTTTTAAAAGTGAAAAGGGGGAATATTAATAACTGTGTTGCTACTGGCAGGTATAAATTTGGATTGTCTCCAGAAAATTAAGACTTTTGATCATTTTAGTTATAAAGGAAAAGAAAAGAGCTATATTCATTCAGAGGCCAGGACCACTAGGAAAGTTGAGTGGTTTTCTTTGCTGGATGATTATTCTTAGAGGTAGGGTGTCTCTCTGTTGCCTTAGCTAGAATGGAGTGGCATTGTCATGGCTCACTGCAACCTGAACTCCTGGGCTCATGTGATCTGCCTGCCTCAGCCTCCCAAGTAGCTGAGAGTACAGGTGCAGCCACTACGCCTGGCTAATTTTTCTTTTGTTTTGTTTTCTTTTGTAAAGATCAGGTCTTGCCTTGTTGCTATGGCTGGTCTCAAACTCCCTGCCTCGAATGATTCTCCCACCTCAGCCTCCCAAAGTACTGGAATTATAGGTGTGAGCCACCATGCTCAGCCTTGCTGGTTTTTTTTTTTGTTTGTTTTGATAAACTAGTCACCCAATTATCTTAACACCACTGGTTTCTGATTTTGAATTGTGTTGTGCATCTGTATAGCTATACTTTAAAAATACTGTTTTGACTGGAAGCTTTTACTAATGTGATGGATTTTTTTTCCCCTTTAAATCATAATGATTCCAAGTAACAATGATTTAAATTTCCTGTATCAACTCTGTTCTTAAGTTCATGACCTGTCCCTTGCTGCTTAGCCTTACTGAGCACTCAGAGAACCTTCTTAGCTCCTTCTATGGTATAGGATTGTTCTATCATATACTGTTTGTATTTGCTCATAATGCAGAAACCTCATCTTTTTCCTGCTTATTGCCATGGTTCTTTCAGTTCTAGAATATGAATTATCTTTTTCCTAATTCACATTTGTCATTTAGTGCTAGTTAATTGTGTAATTCTCAGATTCTTTGAGAAATAAAGCGGGCATATATTAATTAAGCATTAATTTTTAGAGCTTTTTAATTTATTTGGAAATTGCTGTTCAAAAGAAATCTTAATCTGTTAACCTTTTAATTTTTGCAGTATGAATGTAAAGTTATTGCAGAAAAATCTCATCAGGAATGAAGAAGGCAAAAAGTATCTTTTGAACAGAGTAACAAGATGAAAAGACATGTAAATGATAGATATACCAACAGAACTTTGGACTGTAAAATTGCCAGGATGCAGTTTTTCCCCTTGATTGGTGTGTCTATGTATGTATACACACGCATATATATATTACTGCAATCTGTGATTGCTTCATCTGTAAATCAGTTATAAACCTTTATGTATTTGACTTAAATAACTGTAAGATATATATGCACTACATTAAAAAGTTGATTAATAGATGAAATTTTTAAATTAATTTTTTAAACATACCATACATTGTATCTCAATATTGATGTGCCAAAATATGCTGTTACTGTCATGCAGAGTATAAGAATGCTTTGAACAATTTATAAACTTAGTGAAATAAGAGGAAAGCCAAAAAGCCAAAAAAAAGAACAAAAAAAGCAAATGAGAAGCTGGTATTTTCTCTTTTACTTGCTGTTGTGCCTTTTATTTTTCTAATCGCAGCAGTATGAGTTATGAGTGTCCTAAGGTGTGGTTAGTTTCTATTTTACTGTTGTTTCATGGAGTTTTGAGTATGTAACATGGTAAAAAATGAACTACTGTACAATGGTTTCAAACCTGCATTACTGGAGAGAGCCTAAAGAGTATTGTTTTTGCTTGTTTTATATTTTATTGGAAGTATATGTGATGAGCAGGAAAGGTTATCAGCGTTAAATTGTTTTGAGTCTAAATATGGAAGAGTCTGTATAAGTAAAAGTAAGGACCACTAGGAAATTTAATTGGAATAAATATATGTTTTGGAAATACAAAGTGAACCTCCTATGGTGCCATAAAGTGTAAAGTGATATTAGCTGTCATTTGCAATGCAGGATCTCACTACTTGTGCACATGGAACATATAAGAAACTAACTGATCAAAATGAAATTTTTAATTCTGCTGGGTTTTAGAAAGCAAACCACTTTAGCTGGGCTCATATGACTGATTGTGAATGGAATGTCTGGATTTTCAACCTTATCATGTGTGGTCTGAGGAATGGATGGGTACAGAACTTCTCGTGTGTCCATATGACCATAGTGGGTAGTTCAAGACTATTTATGAATGACTTGTGATGGTATTCTGTGCATGTTAAAGATCTTGCAAGTGGTTCAGGGCATATTTTTTCCAATAACTAGCTTCATTCAAATATGGCTTAAATATATTCTTAGATAACTTTTTTTCCCTCAAGTTTTGCTTTTGATGACAATTATCTGATACATCAGGGGAAAATCTTCTGACTACTCTAAGGGTGTGTGTGTGCGTGCATGCACGTGTGTGTTGGAGTTAGTGAGAGACAGGATGTGTATGTGCATGGGCCCATGCTTTCCTAGAATGTCAAGTAGATATTTAAAATTTTTGGTTTAAAATGGTTGCTGTCAGACTGAGTCTTATATGCCAAACTTTAATCTGCTTTTATGTTTTCAGGCTGAAAATATGAAAATCCTAAGAGGATTTCACATGGAATATATATACACAACCTTAACTATCGTGGTGGAAAACATACTGCTGTAATTTATTATTCTATCTTCCAGATAATGGTATTCATTTAGAACAAAATAAGGTATATTTTTAGAATCAACTTTGTAAGCATTATAAAATCTTTAATAAGTTATAAGGTCTATAATGTGTTTGCTTTAAAAATTGCTGTTAAAAGCAAGATGTATTAAATACATAATTATACTCTTGGTTAAGAGTCTTTTTTTCTTCCTTGTGGTAAATTTTAGAATATAGAATACTGTGGATTAACCTAACAAAATTAACATATGTGATTGAATTTATCAATAAATGACAAAAAGAAGCTAATTATAATTGACCCTTGAAAAACGCAGGCATTGGCGTGCTGACTCCCCAATAGAGTCAAAAATTTATATCTAACTTTTGACTTTCCCAGAACTTACCTACTAATAGACTATTGTTGATCATAAGCCTAAGGATGATATAAATAGTAAATGTAAAAGTATTTTATATGTTGTATGTATTATGTACTATGTTCTTAAGCTAGAGAAAAGAAAATTTTATTTAAAGAATCATAAGAAAAAAATTACTATTCAATTGTTCAGTAAGTGGAGATGGATCGTAATAAAGGTCTTCATTCTTGTCTTCTTCATGATGAGTAGGAGGAGGTGGGGGAAGGGTCTTGCTGCCTCAAGGGTGGTACAGGTGGGCGACCTCACAGAACTCAAAACTGCATGTTAGTGGACCCACACAATTCAAAGCCATATTGTTCAAGGGTCAGCTGTATTTAGTGTTAGTGAGATTGAATGTTATTGGAGTTTTGATATTATTTTCAGATCATCCAGGAAATAAGAAAAGATAATTATAGCAAAAAATATAATTATTCTGGGTGATGCCTGTGGCTTAAGGAGTAGGATACTGGCCCCATATGCTGAGGGTAGCAGGTTCCAGCCTGCCCTGGCCAAAACTGCAAAAACAAATATATATATATATATATAAAATATTATATATAATTATAAACATATATTATAATTATAATTTATATATTTATATAGATATAAATTTTATATATATATAAAATTGTTATGCTGTTTTGATAAATATATTTGCAATGAAAGATAGTGGTAAAAATTTTTGAACATTGGTATATTGCCAGTACTTTTGTGCTTTTATTATTTAAGGTTATAGAAATTGGAACAATTGAAAATGGTACTAAATTCTACAAAAGCACAAAAGCCAACACCAATTAACTAGCCAGAGCCCTGCTAATGTTTTTGTTGTAAAATTTATTTTCACTGGGCTGTTTTACTTTCGTTAAGGGTAAATCACCTAATGTCAGGGATGACAAGTTTGTCATTTATGCAGTTTTGTTTTCTTTGCTTTCTTTGTTTTGTTTTCTTTTTGCTCCTGGAGATTTACATGACTTTTATCTGTAAGGGCTTTCGGTTTCAGTCTGATCTGGTTGATTGCAGACTTGTTTTTATTTCTCTTGCTTGGCATTTGGTATGCACTTTCAATCTGAGTTCATTTTTTTCAATTCTGAAAAGTCTTAAATGTGGCTGTACATTGGAATCACATGGGGAACTATAAAAAAAAGGCTAGTGCCTGGGTTATACCCGTAGACACTCTGATGTAGTTGGTATGGGAAATGCCCAGCCATTAGGATTTTAAGACATTTCCCAGGTTGTTCTAATGTACAACCCACGTTGCCAGTCACTGGTATAGTTTGTGTAAAATAAAGGGGTAGAGGCCGTATGAGATGGGTAGTGACACTGGAAATGGAGAATGAGGGATGTGTTTTGGAATCAAACCATCTGATCTTGGTGACTTGGGTGTGAAAATTAAAAAGAAGAGTCAAAGGTGACTTAATTTTTCTATCTTGAGAAACTAGGTGGATGATATTTTTATAAGCCAAAAGAGGATTGCAGAGGAGGAGGTGAATGGGTAATGTTAATGAGTTTGATTTGGTATTTTGAGGTTGGGTTTTATAGGGTTCATCTGATAAAATATTGTAAGCAAACGTTTGTGTATTTGAATCTGGGTTATCGGATGTAAATGAGGGGAGTCATGAGCATGTGGCAGTAATAGAGGAAGGTATAGAGAACACCTAGGGAGCGAGTTATGGTAAAAAGGGAAAGGTGAAGAAAGTCAAGGAGGTGTGGTCACGGGTAGGAGGAAAACCAGAAGAGAAGAGTGGTGTGGGGGAAGCCAGGACAGAGGGAGTTTTCAGCAAAGGGTAACTATGAAGTTCAGTTAGAAGGATGAATAGTCTTAGAGATAAAGGGGAAGATGAAATTAGATTGGTTTATGTTGAAAATGCTTTTTCTAACCTGTTATATATACATATATATATATTTATTTTTATTTTTATTTTATTTTATTTTATTTTTGCAGTTTTTGGCCAGGGCTGGGTTTGAACCCGCCACCGGCAAATGGGGCTGGCGCCCTACTCCTTTGAGCCATAGGCGCTGCCCAACCTGTTATATTTTAACACTTAAAATATTTCACTATATACTAATAAATTAGGTCACAAGATATTTCTAAGAATCTGATCATATAGTGGCTCTTTTACTGGAACCAGTGCGGGTGTGGGGAGTAGCTAGAGAACTTTGAAGGAATGTTGGAGATTTGGGTAACACCTATGAAGAATGGACATAGGAACAGACTAGAAATAAGGAATTGCCAGTTTTGAGGCCATTAAGGACCCATGAGGCTGGAGGTGAGATGTATGGGTTTGAGATAACATAAAAATCAAGGAATGTAAAATCCATATAGACAGAAACAAATAGCTCTCCCAGCAACACAGATAAGTCAAGCAAGTTGAAACTTGCACAGGTGAATCAGAAAGGATGCTGTTGACTCTGTTTCTTGGAAGAGAAATAATGGACCCTTTCTATTTTTCTAAAAGTCCTCTATTAAAGAGATCTTTGACCTTTGTTTCTGTTTTCTGTTTACCTCTTAGCTTTACTCTCTTTGTTGTGCTACATTTTAGAAGAATTATTTAACTGGTTATTCCAGCTCAGTGAGTTGCTCTTCAGCTGTATCTATTCAGTGTTCAGCCCATCAGTTGAGTTTTTAATTTCATTGATTGCAATTTTAATTTTTAAGATCTCTACTTTTTTTTTTTTTTTTTTTTTGTGGAGCTTTTGACTGGGGCTGGGTTTGAACCCGCCACCTCTGGCATATGGGGCCAGTGCCCTACTCCTATGAGCCACAGGTGCCGCCTCAGATCGCTACTTTTTTTAATGGCACTATATTGTCATTCTTTTATTTTCTGAGCATGTTCTTCTAAATTTCTGAATGCTTCTGAAGAGCCATTGCAGAGAAGGGCAGGATGAGTCTGCCACTAACCAGTGGTGTGTTTGCTCCCTGATTTCCCTGGGGTGCACTGGTGAGCTTGTTGGGACTTGGTGCCCACACCCACCACATGCATCAGGGGCTAAATACTGTTTGTCTCTGCCTGGTCCAAGGTTTGTGAGTAAGAGAAGTGTGGAAGGATCAGCCAGCCTGGCTGCTTTCACAGAAGCCTGGTTGAACCCATCGGGTCAGTTGTCCTCAGCATTTCCCGCTCCAGGCATTGGCTGCCTCTGAGCTTATGACATCATGGTTTCATTTTTAACAAGTCTTCGCAAATGTTTTGAGCCATGGTTTCCCTCCATCTAGCTGCTCTTCATTTTTTCATGCTTTCAGAGATTGCCTGCAGTTTCTGGGTCATGGAGTATAAATCTTATTTTGTGGGATAGTTGTGGATTTCTTTTCTTTTTAAGAATATTTTCTTTTTTCTGTTTTGTTGTTTCTATGGATTTAGAGTGGAGGGAAGAAGCTATAGTTTGCCCAGTCTACTGATGAGATTCAACCTTCCCCATCACTTTTATACCACAAAATCATGCCATTTCCCTGATGATTTGTCTTTACATTTCAAAAACTCAATTTAGTTAGGAGCTGAGATAAATAGATTAAGTTGGTGGGTTTTTACTGAGTCTCAATAAAAATTGGGACATAGAGAGTTTTTTCCTCCTTGAAATAGGTATAATTCATTCAGTTCCTTGTGCCAGCAAGCACACTTGTATCTGCTCCTTTATGCCGCCCTTCTTTTTATCACCGAGGAGATCTGTGAAACCTGTCATCTTTCTTTGTGATTTACAAGATAGACTTTTCCAGGGTATGTCAGCTGTTCTGAAGACAATGTTGTTAAGTATCAGATTTGGCAGATCAGATAGATAATGATGTGCCTTGGAAAGACTGGGCTATTGATGAGCCTCGTGTCAAAACTGATTGCCATATAAGGGCAATTTTTCCCTTTCACTGTTTCCCTGGTTTCAATTTCTGTGAGGATTTTTATGTCAAGGGGCAGTTTTGATTCCACATCAAAATTGTGCTGTAGCAACTGTGTCCTATTCTGCGTTCACATGGCAGTATCTTTAACTGCTAATCGTTCTGTGGTCTCCCTGAAGGTGAGCTTTAGAGTAATGAGCACTTGAGGAACATATTGCCATTTAAAAATAATCCTTTCTGATTACTGTTCTAAAAACAATAAATTCACTTAGTACTACTATGCTTCTATCAGATTGTTTCTTTCGCAAGATTGCTTTCTCTTTCAGAAACACTTTTTGAGGAAAGTTGTACAGAACGTGACCATGGCCTGATTCCTTATAATGAGCAATTGAGTAGACAAAGGAAAGAAAGAACCCAAGTGTTAAGTCTGTTTGTTTTAGAAGAAAAGTTTCTGAAATGCATTCCCTGGGTGTTTCTGCCATTGAATGAAACTCTTTTCTGTTCCCTTCATAGTCATCACATGTCACTCCTAGATCTTCTGGGAATGTCTGCTCCACCAAAGTATGACAGTGGCAGTTCTGTTTTGAAACAGTTCTTTTGCTTATAAAAAAGCTTGAGATTTCCCAGCAAGACATGATGGAAGACAAAGTGCTCCCCCGTCACCTTAGGTCCGGCTGGGCTTGGATGCTTGCAGACTGACACCTTCAAGACAAAGCTTAAAGATGTGTATAAAGACAAATCCTTGTGGAATTTTCAGTGCCCCAGACCCTAGTGCATGCCTGTCCAAGGGAAAGCAGGGCAGTACATGTTGAAGCAAATCTTTCTAGAATTCATGTAAAATTCATACTAAAGTTAGGTTCAGCTTTTTTCCCAGAAATCAGTGAGTTTTAAATGTTTGATATTTTCATTTGACTTTCAGATGGTGGCTTGTTTTTGTTAATGTGTAACTTGGTTAGCTTGTTAGGATAGAATATGGTATAAGAAGAAATTAACCCTTGAAACCTCAGTGGCTTTATGTAACTGGGTTTATTTCTCACTTATGTGCCATGTATAGCCTGGTTCACAAGAGGCTCTGCTCCATGGCCTGTGGTTGCCCTTCTCTGAACATGTAGCCTCACTCATCGCCAAGGCATGGCCACAGGGGCATGGGCTCTCATCCCTGCTCTTCTCTGCTTGGGCCAGAAGGAATATGCTGCCCTTCTGCTCAGTGCATTGGCACGAACTACTTACTTTTCTTGACCTCAACAACCTGCAAGGGGGCTGGGACTAGTAATCTCTCCTCTGGAGAGAGGGAAGAACCAAGTACTGGTGATCACTGGTAACGTCTGCCGCAGTGGTGTAAAACATTTTGTAGCACACTGTTCCCATTAGAATATTTTTCCCTTTAGTGATTCATAGTGAACACAACTATAAGAAAATAAGAAAATGTTTTGGGTTTTGGTGGTATAATTTTAAATGATAAAATTGTAGTCTTTAAAGTATATAAAATTTAAACTTTGCGTCTAAGTCCTGAAGTGGTGAGAAAGAAGGAAGAGTTTCGTTTTTGTCTTTCCCTGTCATCTGAAAGGAAAAATGAGGGCAGGGAATGGACAAAGCATTTCCCTTTGTGTTCCTGTGAATACCCCCATACCCCCCTATGGACATTGGCCCCATTTTATGGCAGCAAAGGTCCACGTTTTCCTGACTGGCAGGACAGAGTCTCAGACCCTGCTTTGACCAACAATTCTTCCTCATCACCACACTGTTTACATCCCTGAAAGTCCCTTAGCTGCTCATGAGTCATCTTGCATATGCATTCTAACAGATTTCTAATGCCATCCCTTAGAACATGTGGCTTGGCATTATAGGCACTGGTGATATCATTGCAAATTTAGATTCTCAGTAGAAAGATGAAGGACTTTGTAGACATATTCGGGTTGAGTATGTTCCTCCACTAAGGAATCTGAATTTCTTTAGAAAGTTCCAACCTAATTTTAATGCTACCTGCATACCCCCAGCTCTTACTTACTTGGGTGAGAAAGAGGTTGGTGGATTACTTGTAATTATCCTATAGTTTTCAAAGAGAAAAACATAAATATGAATTCACCAGATGGTTTTATAATCTATTTTAGGTTACATAAACTAATTCAAGTGTTTTTGTTTATTTTTGTTCATAAATGTTTTGAGTGTGCTACTTCTTGAAACAATCTCCAGGATGAAGTCCAGGCTTCCTCTTGCATGTCTCACAGTAGAAAATGGTTTCTCTCCTTCCACCTTTCTGATTTCTTCTGCTGCAAACCATGGAATCCTTTGTTGGTTTTTTTTTTCATTTTGGATTATAAAATGCATCTTCCCTTTCTTCCGTGCCAGAAGATGATGGTTTTTCCCTATTTTTTTCAACTTTTATTCTTCATGTTGCCCACAAGCTGAGTGATGAAATTTCTCCTGTAAAGAGGTTATGTCTGCACTTTTTCTCCACTCTCCTTCTTATGTAATGAGTAAAGGATGTAGCTGTTCACAACAGCAACTTCCATCGCCAGAAGACTGATTTTTTCCACCATTTGTAGGACCTTCTTGTAAATCCATAATATCCACAGTACTGACCAGCTATGTCCACTTTTCTTATAAACTTTGTGTATTCTAAAATAACTTTTTCAAATTAAACAGGATGTTTCTTCCTCTAACCAGTGATCAGCTGTGTTTGAGGGCCAAAGAATGTACTCAGCATTGTCACTAACCTCTTGTCATGGAATGAGAGGCATATAATTCATATTCCTGAAGTTTCTTCTTTTTTAGATCACTTGGAAAATCCTTCCGAGAAGCCATAACTGTTTCTGTTATATGTATTTTCATCTTAGGAAATTCCTGAGCTCTGGACATCTTCTGACATCAGAGCAGAACAAGAAAATCATTACGGCTCGGCACCTGTGGCTCAAGCGGCTAAGGCGCCAGCCACGTACACCTAAGGTGGCGGGTTCAAATCCCCAGCCCGAGCCCACCAAACAACAATGATGGCTGCAACCAAAAAAATGGCCAGGTGTTGTGGTGGGCGCCTATAATCCCAGCTACTTGGGAGGCTGAGGCAGGAGACTCGCTTGAGCCCAGGAGTTGGAGGTTGCTGTGAGCTGTGATGCCATGGCACTCTACCCAGGGTGACAGCTTGAGGCTCTGTCTCAAAAAAAAAAAAAAAAAGAAAGAAAGAAAATCATTACATCAGATGAGGTCCAACATGGAATCAGAAAGTGCTTTAATATAAGCATTCCTAGAAAGCCTAACAACCTCCCCTTCCATGAATGCCCTGCACTGGGATCTCAAGCCTCTTTCTATAGCAGTTATCTACTATAGCCTCCACAGACCCAGTCCCATGTGGAAATCGGACAGAATAGAAAAGAGATAATGAAAAAAACAAAAAAAAAAAAAACGTTATCAGGTTTGACTTCTGACCTTTTAAAAGGTTTAGTCCAAGAGAAGTCTATATATTATTGTGCTTGGTGGTATACTTTTTGATGTGACTTGTACTGCATAAGTACTGGCCTTGTCTTGTGGGAGCTGTGCATGTGGGGAGATGGTACGTTGTATAAGAGAAAGAACAGCATTAACACCGAGGTCAGGAAAGGCTTCAGAAAGGTGTGGGCACAGATACCAGCAGGAACGGGTATTGCCTAGGGGAGGTGAGGACTTCTTGGATTGGTTTGGATGGACTGGTAAAAAGTAAACCATGTGAACCGATAGTTGAGTGACCTCTGAAGCATTGAAAGTTGGGTCTGAAGGTTGCAGGTAGAGGAAGTGCAACAAGCAGTTGCTTTTCTTTGGGGGATTTAAATGGCTCTTGTAAAATCTACATGTAGGTCATTCTTCTGCTCAGGCAGGGCACACAGCTGCCCATGGGGGTTCCTTTTCTGAGGCCTGGAAGGAGACTGTCCTGTCCACCTCAGTTCATGGTATGCCAGTGTCGAGCAGATCATTGTCAGACTTAGTGAAAAGAACCTTGTCAGTCTGATCAAGGTGTCATGTCTGGCTAAGAAAGCCAGGGAAGAGTCAGCCCTGGGAGGCAGATGATGCAGGCTTTGACTCTAGGTGAGCTACTTACAGGTTGGAACCTGGGCAAGATCTTCATGCTTTCTGAACTTCTGGTTTCTCACCTGAAAGATGTTAACATTAAATGTGATATTTAAAAAGCTTAGCTCAGAAGGGCCACCCAATTAAATATTCGTTCCTTTCCCTCTCTTACTTCAGAGCATGAGCCTTGAGTGGGCACATGAGAATTTCCTTTGGATTAGATGCTTCCTCAATGTTATCAATGGTTCTCAACCTTCCTAATGCTGTGAGCCTTTAATATAATTCCTGTGGGTCATGCCCCATAGGTTGAGAACTGCTGGTCTAAGTGAAAGGAAGCACAATTTTCAAATCCACTACAGCTGCTGATAGTCTTGCCGCAACTTCCCTTGTTGGGTTAGTTAACAGGGAACAGGTTCCTAAGGATGTACGGCAGAAAACTGGCTAGTTGTCATATTGATTGATGGTTTGACAGCAGGGCTGGAGGTTTGGCCAGGTTAGTCTGGGACTGTTATCCGTGGAGGGCAGCTCAGATAGGAAGCCACAGGGTAGTTCAAGGCCACGAGAGGGAGGGAAGGAGGTGGGAGGTAGGAGATAGGTAGGTTTTGTCAGCATCTTATTTTTGCCTAAGGATAATGTCTCTGTCCTCATACTTTATAGTGTCACCACTGTGAAAGTGCAGTTTCCCAAAGGAGGAGTTACATTTTAATTAACCACAGGTACCTGATTTCCGATGTATCATTCCTTTTCTCCAGGCCTCATTGTTTTGGATTATTTTTGCCCATGTCCTCCACTTGCCTACTTCTTTCATGTGTATCAGAAAGAAACCACCAAGCATCCTGGAAATCCTAGTACCAGACCTCAGGATATTAATTGTCGAGTTCTCCCCCACGGTTACACAAGTGCTGAAAAAGTGGTTCTCTTTCAAATAGTGTCTTGTCAAAACGCCAGGCACAGTTTGTTTTTGACATTTGCTGCTACTGTTAAATAATAGTCCTGCTTCTGTCATAGCTAATGTTGACTTGAAGGCATTTGGAGGGCATTTCTCAACTCCAGCCTTAACATCTGGGTCTTGACAGATATTTTTCTTGCTTGCCCAAGGCAACTGAGAGTAAGGGTTGCAACCTTTGCTTTTCTAAGCTCCAAGAAAATTTCAAATGGGCACGTACTACCTAAACCCTTAGATCAGGTTGTGCACATGTACATACATAAATAATCAGACACAAACAAGTTGGAGTTCTTGAAGTTTGGCCATCCTGGGAATGACATTTAAATAAATTAAAGTGGTATCCCATTTTAGGACCCCTCAAATCCACTGTTCTGCCTTGGTAAACCTCTATCAGTTAGAATGTCATACTTAATTACAGGTCTTTGTAAAATCAATACCCATCTTTATTGTTTTAGTATTTGCTATGGAGAAGCCTCTGAATACTGGCTGCCAGCCACCTCGGAGAGGAGCTGAGCTCTTCGTGGGCCAGTGTTCATTTCTTTCTTGTGTTGCTGTGTTCATTAGAAATTTACTTTCTGCTCCTTTCCCCATTTTTGTGCAAAGGCATCTTTTGAATTTTTCCTCCATGCCCTGTAGACAAACATGTAGAGACCTTCTGATGGTTCATTGTTTCTTTATGAGGTAATGGAGGGGAAGGCAAGAAAGAACTGAGCAGCGCAGTGAGCTTTGTACAAGAACTCTGCAGAATTGCATAGGAGTTGGCACCGTTCACATGTGAAGAGGCCAAGAAATGCATAGTTGGTTTCAAAATAAATACCGAAGGAATGGTTAATTACACAAGTCTGTTTTGAGGTTCCAGAAACACAGGAGTGTGTCAGTCATTAAGATTTGTGGTCACTAAGGCAACTTGGGTTTGAAGCTTTATATCTGGAGCTGCAGATTGTAAACCTAATGGTTCTTCTACCCACTTTTCTTTGCCTTTCTCCATGTCTTAAAATTCAATTTCACTTCTAATGTTGAGAAATAATTTTTAGAGATTTCCAAAATTACCAAATCAGAGCATGACTTGTACTACCATCACTCTTTCCCCCTTTCCTTTTATCCTGAGGTAATATTACTTGGGAGCCTATTATTAGATGGCAGTAGTTTTTCTTCTTCTGAGAGGAATATGGATACCTGTAAAAATAAAAATGTAATCATCCCACGATGACTCACATATTTCACACAGCCACTTAACTGACATATAAGATTCAGGGAAGAATGGTAGAGCTGGAAGAGACCCTAAAGTTTATCTAAGACAGTCCAATCCTGGCATTTTACAAATGCAGAAGCAAAACCACACATTGATTACATGCCTGTCCCATGTCACAAACCCAATCAGTGACAGAATCAGACATTTCAGTAGCTTTAACAGGATGTTAATGTTTCAGTTTATGAAAGATGGATATTTAATTTTGTAATTATTCAAGATTTATGTCAATGTAGCATATATGCCAGCAATTGATAGGAAATGGGCATTTGTGGCTTATGAATGTTCCTATTATGAAGGGCCATTATTTGTTACCTTAAGTAATAGCTGGTAAATAGCACTGTCTATTATATGCTTTACATATACCACCTTATTTGATTATCCCAAAACAGAAATCAAATGATAATTATTATCATCTCTAAGGTATAAATAAAGTCCATACTTCATATGTGAAGAAACAGAGATAATACACAACCTGCTAAGGTCACACAACTAGTATATATAGCTGGGGTGAGCCCAAGGCCTTATTCTCCCCAAGATGCATCTATACTGCCTGGGGGTGTCAAGACAGGAATTGGGAAGTCCAGTTTATTCCTGTGAAATGTTAGATGCAGAACCTTACATATATGTGGAAGTCCTGCCTTTGCCCTTTCTAAGCAAATTTTAATTTTAACTGGAGCAACAACAACTTCACTAGTACAATTCTTGGTGAAGAAATGAGTTCTGAGATTTACTGTTCTGTGATGCAGTAAGTCAGATGTCTTGAAAGAAGAAATGTGGGAAAAGATTATTTGTATCAAGACTTTTGTGGAGATATTTCTAAATCAAAGACTTGGGTTAAATAGTCTCATGATGGTGGATGTGAAGCACACCTTACCAGATACATGCTCACTTATGACTTAAATTTGAAACTCTAAGCCATTCTGTTATCTTCAATTTTATGATTGAAAAATACCCAAAATGTTATGTCTGCAAGAGAACAACTATGAAATGGACCCATTATATTCTAAATTTTCTCTATATTTGCATAAGGAAAAAATCATAAGCATTATATTTATGAAGTTGAAAGTGATTTCTGTATATTTTGATGCTTTATATTTTGTCATCACCTTAATGAAGACAGGACAGTAAGAAGATGATGAAGCCAACTGTCAGTTCAAGGACTGTGATTATGACCTATAAATGGAAGAGGCTAATTGTTTCCTCTCCCTCTGCCCCACCTTTCCTGTGGAAGGATAGTCCTGTAAACCACATTAAACTCCATTGCTCCCTGAGTACATCCTCCCTGAGGAGGCCAGGCAGGAAGCTGGAGTTGCAGTCACGTGGAGGGATGGGGTTGGCTTGCTGTAATCCAAAGCTGACAGCTGTCTCAGTTGGGACTTTTGGGGTGACACACGGCAGAATTCCTGATTCAAAGTGACTTAAGCAAGAAATAAAGTTGGCTCATAAAACTAAGAGCAGGACCTTTTTGACATATAGCAGAGTTTTTGTGACCTGTGATGGGACTAGCTGCTTCCCATCCATCGCCCTTTCTGCATGTGGGTCTCAGGCACCCTATGGGCAGGATGACCTTGGCAGCTGCAGCCTCACACCTCTCAGAAGCCTCTACAAAAGTCCCATATGTTACTGGCTCTGGTCAGGTTAGGTGTCCATTGCTGAAAACCAATTCCCATGACGGGTTCTCCAGAGAGAAAATAGGATATGATGACAGAAATAAGGGTAAATGTAAAATAAATAAATGATGTCTTCTATCAGAGTCAAAAAGCCATGAGGTGGAAGTTGCAAAAGTGAAATAGGGAAACAGAGGCAGCAGATGACCAGGACAGGTGGGGGAGGGGGAGAAACTGCCTGATACCTATTTCTCATGAAAACTGTGCTTTCCTTCCAATAAATGCTTTAAAAAATTGAGTGGTTTTCTGTTTGTTATAACCAAATGACCATGACTGAGACAGTTTGCTAATGTTCTCCTTACCAATTAAAGCTAGATTCCAGGTGCTACGAAGTGATAGATACACTACGGATAACTGTGCTCCTCTGTGGAGAGGGAAGCCTGCTGGCCAAGCATCATGAGAACGTTCTTTGGGGCAATTATATGCATGGTTTGAACTAAATGATCTTTGGAGGCTCATGCAACTTGAGGCTCTGAGGTTCTCTGGTTCCATGTAGAACTCACCACTTTTTAACTTTTTTCCCTACCCAGCCAAACTTTCTCATTTGGTGTAGTGGAACAGGCTCCTGATTACCCACATGGGTAAGCACGAGTTGGCCATGCTTCCTTTTAAATAGGATCTTCCTTTGTAAATCAGAACACTTAGCCAAAGGGACTGGAAGCACCGTTGACACCTGAATCGGTGATAGATCACAACTAAATATTTTAGATTCTTGTTAGAAACAAAGATAAGGAAAACTAGGAAGGAAGATTCTAGAAGTGCTCCATGAAAGCCACCCTGCATTCATAGCTGCTCTCATCTTCCTTTGGCATTTATCAAACACCAGGTCGGAGGGACTGGAAGATTAATTTGGTCATTAAGATGATAGCAACATGTTTTATTCAGTTTCTCATGCAGGGCCCAAAGTAGGCAGGCTGTGGGGCTACATTATGGTGTCATGATTTGACAGAAAAACCACTGCTTTTGTTCCTATGTGTCACAGAGATGCAGTATGACCAGTGGGCCAGTTTTCAGGGCTGCTTGTTGGTCCCATCTTGCTAGGTCATCATGAATGAATCCAAGTGGAACACCACCAGCCCCAGCCTTAGCGTGCCTTTCTGAAAGCCTCTGTGTGGAGTAGTCCAGCAGTATCACCTTTAGTCATCTGGCATAGCTCCCTGCCCTAGCCGAGCCGGCTAAACAACTTTGATTTTTGGCAAGTCAAGTAATTCCACTGGGATAACATGTCTTTAGAATTTCAGAATGAAATTCCCTTATCTTGCCAAAACCATTATGTCCTTTCATAGTAAAGTTGATACTGTGGGTCACTCTCCCCCCAAATGTCATAAACTCCTTTCTCTCTTTATAATTACTGGAATGAGTGTGGAATGGAGAAAAAAAAATCTCACCATTTGAAGCCAAACTGTGTAGGGAGATGTTACATTACTTTTGGCAGCAGAGAAAGGCTCTGAGAGCTGGACTCGGAGATAAATACCAGAAACTCATCCCTTTATGGATTGTTTTATAATGACCCTTTTCTCCCCTGAGAATTGACGTGTATTCTTTTCTATTGGCTAACATTAGTTCTTACTTGTCCTGGGAAACTGCCTGTTTCAACTCACAATCCACAAGCAAAGAATGAAGGTCATGTGCAAAAGGATTAGAGAACAGGAGGTGCCTGTTTAAAGTACAAGCCTTAGCTGGGCTCGGTGGCTCACTCCTAGCACTCTTGGAAGCTGAGGCAGGGGTTTGAGAACAGGAGTTTGAGACCTTGTCTCTACTAAAAATAGAAAAATTAATTAGGCTTTTGGTGGGTGCCTGTAGTCCCAGCTGCTCAGGAGACTGAGGCAAGAGGATCACTTGAGCCCAGGAGGTTGAGTTTGCTGTGAGCTATGATGATGCCAAGGCACTCTGCCCAGGGTGACAGAGACTCTGTCTCAAAAAAAAAAAAAAAAACCACTACAAGTCTTCCAGCCTGAAAGGATTTATCCCTTGTAGAATTTTGATACTTACAGTCCTGTCATCCTAATTTTATATATCCTAATATTAAAAGTGAATGTATTCCACAGCTGAGTGATTTATTCAAGAATAAAAAACATACATTATTTAATGTTTGCTATTGAATGATTAATCTGTGCCATCTAGCAAATGACAACCTTCTACTTCTGCACAGTGAGGGGCAGTGCTCTCTAGTGAGTAGAAAGGCTCTAGATGAAGGTCTAGATACCAGGGGTCTAGCTTTAGCTCTGCTAGTAACTAACTCACTCAACAACTTTGAGTCTCTGTTTCTTCATCCCTAAAATGAAGCCAGAAAGAGCTGATCTCCAAAAGAGGCAGCAGAGCCTCTCCGTTCTTAAGCTTGGGGTCCTGTCTTGGCTGTTCACTTGAGAAAGTTTTTTTTCTTCCATTTACTTTGCCCTTTTTTTTAATCAATAAGATGGGAGACATTATGAGTTGATGTGAGGATCAAATAATCCAAAACATACAAAATAATATTTAAAAGAGAGCTGGGTCATAGAAGTGCTTACATGTAATTATTAGCAACAACACCATCTAAAATCCCTCCAAGTCATGAATAAGACCTTGTCCTACACACCACAGAGTTGTGAAAGGAGGACTGAATTTTCCAATAAGATCTGCAGAAAAAAATAAGTATGAGAAAATTAGAAAACAATACAAAATTACCTGATTTAATAAAAGGTTGATTCTTCCTCCTTTCAGGGAAAACCAATAAAAATTAAAAAATATAGACCTTGGTTAATTTGGGAGTCAGGGCCTTTCTTTATAACCAGAGTGAGTTTAGTTTGGAGATGATCTACACACATCATCAGAAGACCTGGTCATTTCTCCACACCCTGCTCCCCCCAGGGACTGACTCCTCCCCAGTCTGCCCCCATCTCAGGAAATCATAGCACATCCTTTCAAATCTATTGGACTAAAAGTGAATAAAGGTATAAAAAGACCTAAGCTGTATAAAGCAGCTATGATGAGTAGATACCAAACTATGTGCCTAGATTCAAGAATCAAATTATATATCTTGATCTTCATCAAGATTCAAACTATACACTTGAATGGATATATTTTGATTCAAGTGCCTATAAAACAGCCACAATAATTAACGTTATCATTGACCAGCACAGAGAAAATCACAATTTCCAAAAGTAGTAATCATGTAGGCATCATTTACTGGTCACATGGTGCATAAAATTAGAAATTAGTGCAAAACTGGAAAATTTTATAGATGTTATCCCTTAACTTTTAGGTCAAAGGAAAAGTGCAATTTTTTTTTTGAGAAAAAAATTAGAGAAAATTGTGAAGGAGATAATATTCAAAAGCAGCAGTGTTAGAAGTTTCTCAGGTAAATTTAGTGTTTTTTCCTATGTTGTTTAACCTGTTCCAGAGCACAGACAAAGGCTCACACTGCTGATATTCCTCTGTCATTGGATAAGGGAGGATAACAAAATCTTAAATGATTTGCTCAAGTCATTCTGGCAGAGCTTGAGCCTCCCATCTTTCCATTACATGCAAATACTTTCCTCAGAAAGGAACTGCAGAATGGGCGGCGCCTGCAGCTCAGTTGGCAGGTGCCAGCTACACACACTGCAAGTTCAAACCCAGCCCGGGCCAGCTAAAACAGCAATGACAACAGCAATGACAATAACAACAAAAATAGCTGGGCATTATGGCAGGCACCTGTAGTCCCAGCTGCTTGTGAGGCTGAGGCAAAAGAATCACTTTAGTCCAAGAGTTTGAGGTTGCTGTGAGCCATAATGCCATGGCACTCTACCCAGGGTGACAGCTTGAGACTGTCTCAAAAAAAAAGAAAGGAACTGGAGAATGGTTAAACCCAGACCTGGAGACATGGAACTAGAAGACAGCCCGCTTCCTTCAGAGAGCTCAGTCTAGAGAAGCAGACAGTCTGGGACACCCGTGACTGCAGAACTGTACACAGGGTGCAGAAGAAGCCCACAGGAGACCTCCAAAACCAGCGGGGCTAGTTCAAGGGATGAGTTGGAGTTTGCAAGATAAAGAAGCAGGAAAGAGTGGTAAAACCCAGGGTGAGGGCAGAGGCCTTTGCTCAAGCTACTCTGATGAAGGGCCTCCACCTCTCATGCCTGCTACTCTCACCTCCAGGTGGCTCCCCCCCTCAGAGACAACCCAGAGGACTGTCTCTGTCATCCACTGGTTGTTTGTTTACTTTTTTGCCATTTTATCCCTAGGACCCAGCTCAATGCTTGGACTCTGGTAGGTGCTTGGTAAATATTTGTTAAATGAGCAAATGATTTGGAAGTTGTGTTCTCGAAGCAAAGCTGGCCTGGAATTTTTGCATCAGTGTGTTCAGTTTCTTTTATGGCAAAGATGAAAAGCCATTCAGATGCTTATTCTCCTCTATGCAGGGCTGGCGCATGGGGAGCACAGCTAATGACAGACACTGGGCTTGGAACAGTCACCTTCTAACCTGGGTCTTTCCTTTCCACCCTCTCTGTGCCCCCCCACCCCGCCCAGCTCCTCCTTGAGGACATCGTTAGGTGAAAAGTTTAAAGGGCTGAGAGCTGTACCTTGGCTGCCATTAGGCTGTATGTACCCATATGTCCCATGGCTATTTATTATTTTTTGTGTGATCTCCAGCTGCTCTCTTAACACATCCAAACCTTAGTTCCTCCCTCTATAAAGGAAAAGTATCCTATCTATCTTGTTTATTGGCCATGTTTTTACAGCTCATATCAGAACACCTGGTACATAATAGGTGCTCAATAAACAGGAGCTCAGTCGGTGGCTCTTGTTATTGGTAACGGCGATGGTGTGTTCAGCGGCTCATTCATCAGTCCTGGCACATCGCAAATCCCAGTCAGCAGAACCTCCTCCTCCATCCCATTATGTCCGTGTGAGCAGAGCGCAGTAATGAGCAGACAAAGATATTGAGAAATTAATTAAACAGTACCAAATGAGTGAGGCAGTGAAATGTGAAGTCTTAGAAAATGAAGACAGAAAAAATAAGACTGAAAACAAGGCCTCCTTGCACCACAAGGAGAAGCACCCTTCTTTAGGTGCTTAGCCCGCAGTTAAGGACTCAGGATTCTTGTTGAAGTAAATTCTTGGCATCTAACCAAATCCTTCACCCTTCAGCTTCCCTTGAATTCTTGGAAAGGCACCCGTTTTCCTCTTCCTCTTCTCACTTGAGTCAGGTTTTTCTGCGCTCTGTTTCCTCAGCACGCCTTCATACGTCAGCATCTCCTGGGTGTCCATCCTCAGAGCCTACTGCCTGCTGTGCTGACCCAGCCAGTCACCAGGCCCAGAGCCCCTCTTCCCCAATTGCTGTATATTGGCAGTTTGCACATTCTCATCCCTGCTGCTGCCCTCCACCTTCAAACACCAGGTTTATAACTCCCTGGGTTTCTGTGCCAGGTTTCGAACTGTCTCTCTGGCTTCAGCGATGGTCCTTGCCCCCTCTCCTAGTTTTCCACCCACACTGAAGTCAGAGGGAGCCTTCTAACACACTGGCTCTGCTGCTCTCAGGAAACAGCCAGGGCTCCTCAGCACGCTGCCCCTGCACCTTGGGACCGGGTGCTGCCAACTCTTTAGCCATATCCCGCCCCCTTCTCTCTCCCTCTCTTTGCCTCCCACCTCAGGGGCAGCAGCTCTGTGCTCATCCCTGGGGGTGGGCTTTGTTCATCCTGCTCTTCTCACTAGCACAACTTGCCCCACCCCCCAGCAGAGCTCAGGGACCAGCAACTCGAAGAAGACTTTGCTGACAACTGCCCTGGCCCCTTCTGCAACATACACCTCTTTGTATTCCCGAGACACGGAGCATGTTTACAGCATCACAAGGCACTTGCTGCACTTATGACAGAGTGTCATGGCTGCCTCTGAGCGCTGGCCCCCAGTGTGGTGTAGTGGGAGGGGCAGGCCCTCTGAGCTGCCCAGCTGGTTCACATGTGGGCACTGCCACCCATCAGCTGAGGGGCTTTGCACAAGTTACTCCACATATCCGTGCTTCCAATTCCTCCACCTGCAAAATGAAGGTGATCGTGACACCCACTTCTCAGGTGAGTGTGAGGATGGACTGAGCTAGCAGCTGTAAAATGCTGGGTGTAAAATGCATGGCGCCTACTAAGCTGTACGTGAATGTGACTTTTATGAGACTCTGATGAGCTTGAGGGCAGTAGGATCTGTTCTGTTCACCTTTGAATCCTCAGTTTCCAACTGATTCCCTGGCATTGAACCAATGACTAATAGAAATAGCACTAACAATGAAAATCTCACAGGTAACACTGCGTAGCCTATAAAATGTTTTCACATAGTGGGTCTCAGTCAGTCCCCAGTATCTGTACTTGTACTTGAGCTCCTGGCTTTAAAGTCGTCATTCCACAGAAGCCCTGCCGACCCTCACATGCTGCCAACCCACAGCACTATTCTCTCATTCTCTCTTTTCCTTCAGCATGTGGCTCCCACCTAAGCTACAATGCCACGTGGCTTCTAGGTAGAGGTGCACGCTGTGCAGAGGGTGCCCCAATGCCTCCTTTCTGCCTGGCCCCACCTTGGAGTCCTTGAGCACTGGTTTTCCACCTTTCCCAGGGCTAGGGGCACAATAACACTTCTGCTGAAGAGCGGGGCATAGCCCTTCTCTCCTGTTCCCATGCCATCCTGATCCCCACCTCTGTAGGAGACCCTCAAGTCTTGGGGCCGAGAGTAGCTGTCAATTGAACCACTTCAGACCATATTTCTAAAACAGAGAGTAAAAAGGAAAATGCTGCCAACCCCTTTTTGAGCCTTTGTGGAAGACAAATATCCCAAAACTATTATTATTTGTTCAAAGAAGACAAGAGCAGTGCCTTCTACTCAAGATACTGTTTTCTTGTCTCTAAAGTTTGGCTCTCTACCAAATACAAGTCTCAGTGACCTCAGTCCAGGGCTGCTCACTCCTTGTAATCACAAAGATGATCTCCGGCTAGGATTTGGACCTTCAGCAAGGCACTGGTTCTTTCCTGGAATGGTGAAGAAAATTTAGTAACCAATGTTGGCTCACTTTCAACAGGGGTGTCCAACCTTTTTCTCTTATGCATATTGGAAGAAGAGATGTTTGGGGATACACATTAAATACACAAACACTAGTAAAATCTGATTAGAAAAGAAAAAAAAAAAGCTCTGTGCATACCAAGCCACAGTAAGCAAAAGAAGTTCTCATAAAATCAGCATGTAGCCTCCAGGCCACAGGTTGGACACCTCTGAAAACAATGTGAAAGAACAGATGATGTTAAGCAGTTTTGAAAATTTATTCAAGCCTTAATATCCTCTTTCATAAATCAGAGGCCATGGTATTGTTTTGCAGAGTGACTGTAAAGATAAAATGAAATAACTGGAGTTGGCCATTGTTCTCAGAGAATCCCTATCTAACCTATTTAGTGAGCCAGGTCTTTGGAGCATCAGGGGCCAGTGGTGGGTTGCAGTAGTGGTCCCGTTCTTTACCCTCACATCGTGCATGCCCATTGCCAGCATCTGTGTGGTGCTTTCTTTCCCACTTAGACTCTGGGCTTAACTCTGACTTATTTTGGCCAATGGAATAAGGCATGAGAGATAGTGAGCCAGTTATGAGAACAGGTTTCAAGAGCCCCTGCATATTTCACTTTTCCTTGTTGCACTGCTTCCATCATTGTGACAAGGGCATACCCAAGCTAGCCCTTTGATTTCAGAGGAAGATGAGAGACACGAGGACAGAGCCGAGTCACTTCAGCCACTGCCAGCCTAGATCCAGCCAACCCCTAGCCCACTCCCAGAAGCCTCTGTACTCCTAGCTGAGATCAGCAGAGCTATCCAGTGAAGTCCAGTGTAGGTCAGTGCTGGGCCCTGCATATTTGTGAGAAATAATTGTTTATTGTTTTAGCTTCTCAGGTTTTTAGTTATTTGTGATGCAACAGAAGTGGGCTGATAGCTTTGAAGGAGAATAGGAGAGGGAGCCCACAGGCTGGTCAAGGCATAAGTGGTCCAAAAACCCTACATGATTAAATTCACCTTTACTGTGTGGTTCTAAATTTTGACTTCTTCTTGTTTGAAATCTTGCCTGCATATAGATCAGTGGTTCTCAACTTTCCTAACGCCACGGCCCTTTAATACAGTTCCTATGGGTCGCAACCCACAGATTGAGAACTGCTGATACAGATTTTCTTACATTGTCAGATTTTCTGATAAGCTTTGTAATTGTATAGGCTTTTCTAAATGATAGTTGGTGGTGGAAAGGAAGAGTCCCTCTTTTTTTTGAGACAGAGTTTTAAGTTGTTGCCCTGGGTAGAGTGCCGTGGCGTCATAGCTCACAGCAACCTCAATCTCCTGGGTTCCAGTGATCCTCTTGCCTCAGTTTTTCTATTTTTTTTAATTTGTTTTTTATTAGATCATAATTGTGTACATTAATTCTCTCATAGGATACAGTGTGTTACTTCTATATGCAGTTTGGAAAATTCTCATCCAAGTGGCTAACATAGCCATCATGTCTTTCTCATAATTGTTGTGTTAAGACATTTATATTCAACCTTTAGACAAATTCACCTGTACCCAAATAGGATAAACTATAGGCATGATCCCCACAATATCATTCTCTTCACCC
>CAUYTI010053923.1:0-14052 GCA_963575145.1 Galago senegalensis
CCGTGGCTTCACTGCTCACAGCAACCTCCAACTCCTGGGCTCAAGCGAGTCTCCTGCCTCAGCCTCCCAAGTAGCTGGGACCACAGGCACCCGCCACAACACCCAGCTATTTTTTGGTTGCAGCCATCATTGTTGTTTGGCGGCCAGGATGGATTCAAACCCGCCACCTTAGGTGTATGTGGCTGGCGCCTTAGCCGCTTGAGCCACAGGCGCTGAGCCCGCCTGTTTATTTTTTGTTGCAGTTTGGCTGGGTCAGGTTTGAACCTACCACCCTCGCTCGGTATATGGGGCCAGTGCCCTACTCACTGAGCCACAGGCGCTGCCCCTAGAGTAGTTTTTAGCCATTTATCCCATTGACCCTATTTTATCCCTATCTTTGTTTTGATTTTTAAGACAAGGTCTTGTTTTGTCTCCCAGCTAGGATACAGTGGCACTGCAACCTCAAAACCCCTGGGCTCAAGTGATCCTCCTGCCTCAGCCTCCCACATAGATGGGACCATAGGCACAGATACCACACCCAGCTAATTTTTCTATCTTTTGTAGATATGATGTCTCACTCTTGCTCAAACTGGCCTTGAACTTCTGGTCTCAAGCAATCCTCCAGCCTCAACCTCCTAGAATGCTAGGATTATAGGTGTGAGCTACTACACTCAGTCCCTAGAAGTGATATTTGGGATGGCCCCTGACAGGTGAATGGGGAGTTTGAAAGGTGGAAAGCTGGGCACTACAAGTGGGAGCACAATCCAGGCAGAAGGATCAGCATGTGCCCAAGCCACAATGTTAGGAAGAAGAGGTGAGACTGGTTAAGTATCCACTGATCTAGCCCAGGTGTGTGTCAGGCATAGACCATAGATGGAGGCAAGTGTAACAAACTAGTCAACATACGAAGATGGTCACGATAAGAAACTAGGCCAACTGTACTGATACATACATGTGGCACATGTCCAGTCTATGAAAATTAGATCAACTTAAGAAGGTGGTCATTAGGAGGTGGTCAACTATGTAAGTTCTACTGTGATAACAAAGAAGATAGAGGGAAGTCAACAGATGACAATGTATCCAACAGAGAACTAACAAGTCTTGGAAGTCCTAACTGGATAGAGAACACAAAACAATATTAAAAAAATGGATAAAATACAATATTTAATTTTAAAAGGACTTAAAATAATAAATGATTTAAAATGAGTGAAAAGATACGGTTTTGAGAAAAATGAATCTGGCAATAGGCTTATACTGTGATATAACTTTTATACTTATAAAAATACTTCTCAAAGGAAATGTACTCTAAAGTACAGTACATCTTGCCGACAAAGTTGAAAATACAGACAAAAACTTGTAACTAGGATGGCACCTGTGGCTCAAGGAGTAGGGCGCCGGCCCCGTATACGGGAAGTGGCAAGTTCAAACCCGGCCTCAGCCAAAAAAAAAAACTTGTAACTATACACAAAAGGATAATATAATAAATTTTAAGTGAAAAATATATAATTACATACAATATATGACTAAACCATCTTTTTTTCCCTCTCCCTGGCACCTTGATCTTTGACAAGATCAAGATACACACTATACACATAATATATACACATACAAAGTAGAACCTCTGTAAGCTGACACCTGAGGGACTGTAACAAACTAGTCAACATACAAAGATGGTCACAATAAGAAACGAGGCCGACTGTACTGATACATACATGTGGCACATGTCCAGTTTATGAAAATTTGATCAACTTAAGAAGGTGGCCATTGTAGGAGGTAGTCAACTGTGTAAGTTCTACTGTGTGTGTTTTTTCTCTTTTTCTGAGACAGTTTCAATTTGTCACCTTGACTAGAGTGCAGTGGTGTCACAGTTCATAGCAACCACAAACTTCTGGGTTCAAGCATTCCTCCTGCCTCAGCCTCCCAAGTAGGTGGGACAATAGGCATGATCATACCTGGCTAATTTTCTTTTATTTTTGATCAAGACAAGGTCTCATTCTTGCTCAAGCTGGTCTCAAATTCCTGACCTCAAGCAATCAATCCTCCCACCTTGGCCTCCCAGAGTACTAGGATTACAGGCATGAGATACCATGCCCAGCCCAAGCTATATTTTTAAAAAGCTAAACATTTAAGAGAAAATATTTGAAATAGTATAGTGCTTTCTGCACTATAAAGTACATTAAACAATGTTAATTATTTATTAAAAATACATTGAGAAAAGGAATCAAGCAAATTAGAAAATATATACAAAAAATATCAATCCATTTCTGCTAAAATACCAATAGCATGATAACATGAATCACTGTTACCTTTCTTTAATGAGTGTAATGCTGAGGTGAAGAAGGTCACATAACCGGGAGGCTGGGGTGAGTCGCTGAACTCAAAATACCCAAGTACTCCAGGCTGCAGGAATAAAAGTAGGTAACTGAGGCACTATTAGCCACAGGGTAGTGGAGGATATTTTCAAATAAAACATGACATTATTATGTGACAATTACTACATTTTGTTGAATTTCATTTTTTAAAAAAGCCTAACCACATGAGAGATTGCAGGCTGGGGCTGAACTTCCCTGGACTTAAGACAACAAACAGGGTAAGGAATGTAGCTGCAGCAGCTTTGACAGGATTGCACAGCAGATATTCAGGAACATTCAATGCTGTTAACTTCTTCTCTCCCCCTAAGTAGGTCTTTCCTCTATTGACAACACAATTCTCCCAGGCCCCTGGCTCAAAATCTCACTATCAAGTTAAGGTACTCGTTCACTTTTGTTCAACTTCAGGCAAGCTGTGTCAATAATTTCTTTGTAACCTTTCTCAAGTTTCTCTTTCAATGGCGTCCTCTCACTTACTCCAAACATACCTTCATAGTTTTCTGAAAATCAGTTTATATCTGATTGGCTTTACCTGTGGCTTTACCTCCCTCTCACCCCAAACCTGGCACCTGGCTGGTCAGGTCAGTTTCCAGAGGACCCACCCTCTCCCCTCTGGTTCCTCCACCCCCACAAACTAATTTCCACCTGCCCATTCTCTTTCTTTAAGCTTAGCATAGAATGCCTCTTCATTCTGCCAAACCATACTGGTTACATTCTGCCTTCCTGCTCACAACAATTTCTTCCTTCTTTGAAGGCCATATGGCACCATTCCATCTGGTTTTGTTCTGTAATAATCATATCTGTCTCAAAACCCTAACTATACGACCTGTAAAGAAAGAGGGCTGGGCTCAAAAGACCCAAGCTCAAGTCAGGCTCTAGTGGCAGGATGATACTGGGTGAAACCTGCAACATGCAGCCTGTTTCCTTATGTGGCAAACAGGGACAATTCTTCATGGGTTACTGTGAAGAACCAACCTGAAGAACTGTAAAGCACTAGGCGAATGGAAGAATCCTTCTTTCTGACCTTACAGTATTTGGCACTATGCTCTTAATGAGTAACTGAAAGCCTAGCTGATCACTGGGACAAAATGGGATCCATATGTTAAAGCTGACATTTCATTTGTTGGTAAAGTTTCAAATCAGTATGTTGGACAAAAGAGGAAACTTCTGATTTGTAGGGGAACACATTATCTTCCAATGTAGATGACTTGCTTATTTTTTTTTTTTTTGAAGTTTTTGGCAGAGGCTGGGTTTGAACCCACCACCTCTGGCATATGGGGCTAGCGCCCTACTCCTTTGAGCCACAGGCGCCACTCCATGACTTGCTTATTTTAAGATTCACCTTTAAATAAATCAATAGAAACTGAGATGGAATGTTTAATCCTAACATTTAAAAAAATCCAGCAAATAACCAATTTCTAAAAACAAATGAGGAAATTAGACAGTTACGGAAAGAAAGATTTTCTCTTGCCCTCTCCTTCAAAACATTTTAAAAACCCAACCTACATTCCTAAAGTAGAACTATATACTATTTGAGTTCTTAAATGTTTCAAACTGGGCTGGGTGCAGTGGCTCATGCCTATAATCCTAGCACCCTGGAAGGCTGAGGCAGGTAGACTGTGTGAGCTCACAGGTCCGAGATCAACCTGAGCAAGAGCAAGACCCCATCTCTAAAAATAGCCAGGTGTTGTGGTAGGCACCTGTGGTCCCAGCTACTCAGGAGGCTGAGGCAGCTAGCTATGACACCACGGCATTCTACCTAGGGCAACAAAGTGACACTCTGTCTAAAAAAAAAAAAGTTTCAAACCATGCTGCAATTGTGTAATAAGCTTTCATACTAAGAACAAATTAAGAAAAAATAAGCTAGGTACTTGTAGCTCAGTGGCTAGGGTGCTGGCCACATATACCAGGGCTGGCAGGTTCGAACCTGGCCCAGGGCCTGCCAAACAACAATGACAACCATAGCCAAAAAACAGCCAGGGGTTGTGGCAGGCACCTATAATCCCAGCTACTTGAGAGGCTGAGACAAGAGAATTGCTTAAGCCCAAGAGTTTGAGGTTGTTGTGAGCTATGAAGCCATGGCCATAGCACTCTACCAAGGGCAACACAGTGATGGGGGGGTGGTAAAGAAGAAGAAATATACAGAAATTCTAGTTAGTTGGTTAATATTAGACAGAAGATAACAAAAGTGGAAAGTAGCCGCGTATGGTGGCTCAGGCCTATAATCCCAACACTCTGGGAGGCCAGTGGATTGCCTGAGGTCAGGAGTTTAAGACCAGTGGATTGCCTGAGGTCAGGACTTTAAGACCAGCCTGAGCAAGAGCAAGACACCGTCCCTCAAAATAGCCAGGTGTTGTGGCAGACACCTATAGTCCTAGCTATCAGGGAGGCTAAGGCAAGAGAATCGCTTAAGTCCAAGAGTTTGAGGTTGCTGTGAGTTATGATACCACAGCACTCTACCAAGGGCTACAAAGTGAGACACTGTCACAAAAAAAAAAAAAGGGTGTAAATTAAAGAAAATAAACTCATTTAAGGTTCTTTAAATTCTGACCAATCTTCCAAACCAAATGGAATAAATTCATTCTGACTACTAATAAATGTTCTATGGCCTAAGATTAAATGAGGTGAATTTTAGCCCTCTTCCTATAGCACATTCTCTTAGGTAGTTTCATGGAAGAGGATATTTGGCTCATAAACGTGCATGTATGTAATTATGTATGTATGTACACGTACACATACTTGTACACACTCTAATGGAAATACAATAAATAGCAATTCTGAATCTCCAAGGGAAATTCAAATTAAACCTTTAAATATGAATAAAAGGTGGACCAGTTGCAAGTGTTCTTTGTGAATATTTCTACAGTATATGCATCTAATCTGGTCACTGCCATTGCCATTGAAATTTCTAAATAGCTTGGATGAAGGAAACTATCTTCAGAAGAACTAGTATTGAAATTTTCAAATAGTTTGATAAAAAAATTCAGGAATAATATAATGTAAAACACTACCATAAGCAAAACTGCTTTTACTTTTCATTGCTAAAAAAGGTAGGATTCAACAACTACATGAGATGATTAAATGTTGCATAAATTGTTAAATACTAGCTATAAGGATATTTTAAGTGCTGTTTGAAAAATACAGTACTGTGACTCTATATTAAATTTCAAAAATTGGCATGTTTGGGATAATATCCTAAAATTACTACTTCAAAATAATAAAAAGGAAATAAAGTGAAGTGACAGTTATCTATTTATTTCTACTGAAAATTATCATTTATTTAAATGTTACCAAACCAGCTCGGGTTATATTTTAAAGTGAAACAAATTTTGCAACGATTTCCCCCAAATGTCAATGTCTTCCCAACAGAAGTTATCATTATTTATGAAAATTATCACTAATTAGCTATACGTATTTGAGTTTCCCCCATTGTTCCTGCTTAACATCTGAATGAAGAGGAGTTCATCTGAACAAAACACACACATACACGCATACACTGACTGTTCTAGGTTTAGGTCCCTATTTGCTCAGATGCAAATAAATCCATGGACTGGTTCAAAGCACACAGCTCTAAGCCTAGCCTTCAGTGGCCTGCTTTAGATGAGCTGGCCCAGCACAGAAGCCAGCCTGACACTGTACCTAGAGACAAGCCCTGCCAGTACACAGGTTGTCCCTCTTCACTCTGTAGCTTGGCAATGTGGAAAGATCATCCGAACCCAGGTTATGGCAGCAGTGTTACCATTAGTTGACTTCCGGATCCTTGAACAACTAACCACCAGGTGAATAGTCACTGGAGCAACTGCCAGTGTTCCTCCTTCCTTCACTTAACCAACCAAAGGTTCTACTAGGACACAGGATGGTGGTGAGATGGCTATCAAGTCATCTCCTGCCCCTCCCCTCCACTCACTAATCCTGTTCTTCCTTCAAGGTATTTGTACGGATTTCCTGCTTCCTGGAGCACTTTTTCCAATCTCCTCAAAGATGGGAAATTTCATTTCCTCACAGAGGTCAGCTCTGTCTTCTTGAATAGCTATGGCCTCACCTCCCCTCCAACTCTATCCTATCACTCCTCATTATTTTCTTTATAGTACTTATTACCTGAAATTATCCTGTATATTTAATAGTTTCCTAGGGTTGTTCTAACAAATTACTACTACAAAGTGAGTGGCTTAAAACAAAAGAAATATGTTCTCTCACAGTTCTGGTGGCTAGATGTCCAAAATCAGATATCAACAGAGCCATGGTCTCCCTGACGGCTACAGGGAAGAATCCTTCCTTTTCTCTTTCTACTCTGTGAGGGCTCTAGGCATTCCTTGGTTTCAGGCTGTATCACTTCAACCTTCCCCTCTGTCTTCACATGGCCGTGTCTATGGTCTATGGCCTTTCCTCTTCTGATCAAGACACCAGCCCCGGGAGTTAGGACTCACCCTAAGTCCAGGATGATTTCATCTCAAGACCCTTCACTAATTTCATCTACAAAGACCTATTTCCAAATAAGGTCCTGAAGTTCCACCCAGATTGGAGTATACTATTCCACCCACTACACCTCATTTGTTTTCCTGTTTGTTGTCTAACTCCACAAATCAGAGACTCTTCTGCTCATCACCATGTTTCTCCAGTTCAGAGAGTGTCTGGCACAGAGCAGGCGCACAGTGAACATTTGTTAAAGAATGAAAAGATGAGTAAGACAAAGCTCCTCAATCAAGTTTACAATTTAACAAAAATAAGATACAATGAACGTCAGATTTTACTTTGACCCAGTTTATGTATTTTTAATTCCATATCATAATGCACAGTGTATTTAATGCCTGTTATGAGGAATTAAAACAGGCTATTTATAGGAGGCCAGCAAATCCTTGTCAGCATAAAATATTTCTTTCCTAAGTGGGTACCATTTTTACATAGTATAGTATAAATTTCAGTAGATGGAGCACACACACCCCTAGTGGCCCTGAGAATAGTTACCTTGGTGTGTTTCTGCTCAATGGCATTTGAAATATTTCTATATTAATGTTAACTCACACCTTGAAATGTAAAACTATTCACAGTGCTATAAAACTATGAACTGATATAAATAGTACCTACCTGCTTGAAAGAGTAGAATTTCACTTACAAAGTGATAATAATACCAGACGCCAGGCATTCTAGGTTTTTCTACAAAATGCTGAGGTTTTCTGTCACCTCTGGCAATCTATTTAACCATCCTCTTCTCCTCAAAGAAGATTTCTAAGCCTTTTTCCATCCCCCTTAAAATTAAAACAATTTGGTACCAAACTGCTAACAATGAATGAATATCTGTGTGTGTGTGCGTGTGTGTGTGTGTATACACACACTAAATAAATGCTCTTAAATAGATAAATTATAAGACGGGGCACGGTGGTTCACGTCTATAATCCTAACACTCTGGGAGGCCAAGGCAGGAGGATTCCTTGAGTTCAGAAATTCAAGACCAGCCTGAGCAAGAGCAAGATCCCATCTCTACTAAAAACAGAGAAGATCAGCTGGTGGCTTGGCACCTGTAGTACAGTGGTTTCAGCGCCAGCCACATACACTGAGGGTGGCAGGTTTGATCCCAGCCCAGGCCAGCTAAACAACAATGACAACTGCAACAAAAAAATAGCTGGGCATTGTGGCAGGTGTCTGTAAGTCCTAGCTACTTGAGAGGCTGAGGTAAAAGAATCCTTTAAGTCCAAGAGTTTGAGGTTGCTGTGAGTTGTGATGCCACAGCACTCTACCCAGAGTGACATAGTGAGACTATCTCAGAAAGAAAAAAAAAAATTAACTGGTTGTTGTGGAGAGCACTTATAGTCCCAGCTACTCAGAAGACTTAGGCAGGAAGATCATTTGAACCTAGGAGTTTGAGGTTGCTGTTAACTAAGCATGATGCCATGAAACTCTAGCTTGGGCAACAGAGTGAGACTCTGTCTTAAATAAATAATGGGCGGCACCTGTGGCTCAAAGGAGTAGGGCACCTGCCCCATATGCCGGAGGTGGTAGATTCAAACCTAGCCCCAGCCAAAAACTGCAAATAATAAATAAATAAATTTATAAATTATTTGTAATTTATTTAAAGGATAAATTATAAAAATTCACAAAAAGACTTGGGAAACAATTTGGCTGCAGATATAAGAAAAGAGTTCTAAACTATAATACTATTGGCATTTGATGAGTAAATTATAAGGTACAAATCAAATGTCAAGACAACAAATTCAAAAAACAAAAAACAGTTACTGGTGTAGAAATTACCAATACCTAAGACAAATGATGCTTAAACTAATACTGAAATTATAAGAGCTATAAAACTAGTGACTGAAAATTAAATCACCATTACTTAATCTTATTCCCTTTCCAATCAACTTGATACTCACCAAAATAAAAATGACCTTGGCTTCTATTTGACTACACTGCCCACAGTAACAAACTACATTTTCCTGTCAGTATCTTAAGAAAATAGGAAGAACCCTCAGGAAGTGGGATTCTACAATTGGAGTAATGGTAGAAAGTAGAATTTTTTTTTCCTGAGACAGAGTCTTAGTCTGTTGCCCTAGATAGAGTGCGGTGGAATCATAGCTCACAGCGACATCAAACTCTTGGGCTCAAGTGATCATCTTGTCTCAACCTCCCAAGTAGCTGGGACTCACAATGCCTGGCTAGTTTTTAGAGACAAGGTCTCACTCTTGCTAAGCTGGTCTCAAACTCCCGACCTCAAGTAATCTGCCCATCTCAGCCTCCCAGAGTGCTAGGATTATACGCATGAGCCACCTTGCCCCAGCAGAAAGTAGAATTTTAACATGGTTTGCAATGAAATGACTTAGAGATCACAATTGCCCTTTTTTGGATCCCTGGAAGGTTCATTTCACTCCAGTCTTTAGCTACTTTCATTGTTTATAAGCATTTTAGTGCTTACCTGGGAAGACAATTCTAGTGCTGGGTAGCGTGCCATGGTCATTGCTCACAGCAACCTCAAACTCTTAGGCTCAAGCAATTCTCTTGTCTCAGCCTCCTGAGTAGCTGGGACTATAGGCACCCACCACAACGCCTGGCTATTAGAGATGGGGTCTTGCTCTGGCTCAGGCTACTCTCAAATTCGAGAGCTCAGGCAATCCACCTGCCCCAGGCTCCCAGAGTGCTGGGATTACAAGTGTGAGCCACCGCGACCAGCCTAAATATTCAAAAATTTAACCTCTAGATAGATACTAACATTTCAACTTAGGGAACTTAAACATTTCTTTGAGGAAGGATCACAGTGGACAAGAAAGGTTTAGGGAATCGGATAGCCTGGGGTAGTCCAAGCTCCACTTAGATAAATCACAACCTCTCTGTACCTTTGCTTCTTAATCTGTCTGAAGGAGCTACAATTTCCAACATGGCTGTTGAGAACGTGAAACCTGAAGGGCACTTCTCAATGCAGTTTACTAATTATTTCGTTGCTGATCATGACTAAAGTATTTTAGAATTTATGAAGTTAAATACTTATAATTTTCACTTTTTAATGTCTTTCAGAGATGTTTCATTAAGTTAAAGGCAAAACTGTTTTAAAATTATTTCTGGGCTCAGTGTCATATTTTACAAGCGCAAAACTACTGTTAATGATTAGCTATCTGATTAGGGTAGATCTGAGATATTTAAGTCAAATAAAGTATTTTCTACTGGTTAAGAACTTCTACTTTTCCAGGTAATTCAGTATCAAATTACCTGAAATAGGCTTTTGAAAGAATTCAACTGGAGGACTTATAAAAATTCAACCAAGATACAATTACAGCATTCCTTTTGATAATAGTAAAATAAGCATATGAATAAAGTTTAGTATACATATAACAGAAGTTTATGTCAATACAGAAATTGCTTATTTCTGGATATTGTCACTTCCCAAGTAACGAATGCAAACTATGATTTTATTATAATCCAAACTGCTTACAAATATCTGGATTAGAGACATATTTATAATCAATATGGTTTAATATTACCAAGCACCCTCCCTCATACCAGATGTCACAAATCCATCTACAGACATAACTCAGGCAAAAATTCAATCTGTCATTAAGACAAACCTCACAAATGTCACAAAAACATTAAGTAATTACTTTGAGCTAATTTTGATACAACTTAAATATACCTGAAAATAAAATTCATATTTATAAAAAATATAAGGTAGAAGATAAGACTATTGACCAAAACAAGTATCTTTCATGACATGATTTCAAATTAGCAAGGTCTTTCACACATGTATTTAAAACATTTAGGGGTTTTTTTGAGTAAAAGTTGAGTACCAGGGAGAGCTCTACTGATGACAATCTAACCACTCTTCACTCAGTCCTGCACTGATGACATTCCAGAATTCTTTAGTCAAACAAAGCGCTGTTCAGTTTTCATGCTCTCTCCACTGCCACCATTAAAAGTAGGTAAGTTGGCTCGGCGCCTATAGCTCAACCAGCTAAGGCGCCAGCCACGTACACCTAAGGTGGCAGGTTCAAATCCCCAGCCCGACCCGCCAAACAACAATGACAGCTGCAACCAAAAAATAGCCGGGCGTTGTGGTGGGCACCTGTGGTCCCAGCTACTTGGGAGGCGGAAGCAAGAGACTCGCTAGAGCCCAGGAGTTGGAGGTTGCTGTGAGCTATAATGCCACGGCACTCTACCTAGGGGGACAGCTTGAGGCTCTGTCTCAAAAAAAAAAAAAACAAAACAGAAAACAAAAGGAAGAAAATTAAAAGTAGGTAAGTTATTGCTATTAGATTGTAGCCTTCTGAGTGCCCCATGAAAGAAGATGTGTTTGTATCGACACATGTAATATATCATTTTAAGGCCTTAGTTGGGGAAAACTGAATCATTTAGAGCAAGGGTTCTTAACTGGGGCAATTTTGCTCCTTAAGACACATCTGGCAATGTCTAGAGATATTTTTGGTTATCACAACTAATATGAAAGGGAGGGGTACATTGCAGTGGGGGGATACTATTATCCTGCAAACTACAGGACACCCACAATACAGAATTACCTGACCCTTCCAAAATATCAATTGTGCCAAGGTTAAAAATATCTAATTCAGCAGAATATTCAAAAGCAGGCTGTGAGGAAGAGTGCAGTAGCTCACACCTGTAATCCTAGCACTCTGGGAGGCCAAGAAGGGAGGATCACTTTAGCACAGGAGTTCAAGACCAGCCTGAGCGAGAGCCAGACGTTGTGGCTATTCATTTCCCGTAGTCCCAGCTACTCAGGAAGCTGAGTCAAGAGGACTGCTTGAGCCCAAGACTTTGAGGTTGCTGCGAGTTGTGGAGACACAGCAGTCTACAGAGGGCGATAAAGTATGACTCTTTCTCCAAAAAAAAAGCAAACTGTGCTTTTAAACAGAGTCTCCAAAAATTCCCTTAACTTTTCTATTCATTTAACTGTCAAAACCAAGATGGTAATTTCATTCCCATATCTAGAATTTTGTCTCTGTATTATCTAACAGAGAGTGCATATGACACTGACACAGCTACTAAGCTGTACAATGAGGTACATTTCACAAGATAAATGGTTACACAAGTGCTATCTAGCCTTAATGTCCTAGTTCTTTCACAATTAAAGTTATTATCTCTTGCCAACTAGACAATTTCATCTCGGTAAGAAGGAGAAGATGACGCTAACACAATAAAAGCCATCCACAGCTTCTGGGAGAAAATCATTTCAAAGGCTGATAGAAAGGACCATTTTAAAGACAGTTTAATCATTGTGATACATCACTCTAAATTAAGTGGGCTGCCAAAAACCAACTAAGAGTAATATCATCAACATCAGTCTAATGCAGTGGTTCTCAACCTTCCTAATGGCATGACCCTTTAATACAGTCCCTCATGTTGTGGTGACCCCCCACCATAAAATTATTTTTGTTGCTATTTCATAACTGCAATTTTTGCTACTGTTATGAATCTTAATGTAAATATCTGATATAGGCGACCCCTGTGAAAGGGTCGTTCGACCCCCAAAGGGGTCACAACCCACAAGTTGAGAACCGCTGATCTAATGGGAACTCCATGTCAATACCTGAAGCATAATCTAAAAATACTGCTGAAAAGCAGACAGAATACAAAGGCTAGACACAAGGAGTCACCCTGCTACTCAGTCATTAATGTGCACTTGTCTATCCTACAAGTACACCTAGAAAGAACACTAGAAACATAAAAGCAATAAATAAGAAAGAACAGAAAGATGCTCAAGGGCATTGCTTCAAAAAGTAATCTCACAACCAAAAACTTATGAACCTTCTCTGTAAGCCTTTTTTCAATATATATACTTCACTGAAGCCAACAGGATGAATAGGGATTTTATGTGAGCCAACTCCCTTCAGAGATGAAAAATCTGAGCAAAACTCAGAAATCAGAGATTTGCTAATGTCAGTGCTAAAACTAGGCTTCTTCCCTTATCACATGACCTCTGCTAACAACTGAAGCAGAAAAATTGGGTCAGACCTTTTCAGATACAAATCTCTAATAGAGATGAAAATTATAACAGAAATATCTCTCAGTCCTCTTATTTAACTAAATAATCTTGATTTTTCCATATTTTTTTGAAATGTAAACACATGCAGTATAATATCTGCTTATGTGCCATAGCTCCTCTCCCATTTCTCTTTCCTTTTTAGAAAAGACTGAGTGAAAATTTAAAGAATTAAAAAAAAAAAAACAGTTCGAGTACAATGGCTCATGGCTATAATCCTAGCACTCTGGGAGGCTGAGGCAGGTAGATCGCCTGAGCTCAGGAGTTCAAGACCAGCCTAAACAAAAGTGAAACCTTATTTCTACTGAAAATAGAAAAACTAGCCAGGTGTTGTGGCAGGCACCTGTAGTCCCAGCTCCTCAGGAGGCTGAGGCAAAAGAATCATTTAAGCCCAAGAGTTGGAGGTTGCTGTGAGCTAGGGTACCTTGGTACTCTACCTAAGGCACAGAGAGTGACTATCTTAAAAAATATATATATGTGCATGTGTGTATATATTTATAAGAATAAAAAAAGAATATCAATAAAAACTGGGCATAGTATTTTACAGAAGTCCCAACATAACTGAATGATGGCCTTTTGGCCCTTGTAGGTCATTTTTATCATCTTAATTAAAAAACATAGTACAGTACATATATTTGCTTTATATAAGTAGAGAATTCCAGTAGGTATTATGCACATTATAAATTCTCTCAATAGTGCTAAATATCCAGGATTTTTTCCATCATGTCATTTTTACTGGTTTTACAGGTTTCCATTTATTGGGACTATATCCCAGGCATTTTCTATGTCTTGTCTCCTTTATTCTGTTTTACAAATGAGAAAACACAGGCTTAAAGAAGTTAAGTGGGCTAAGGCGCCAGCCACATACACCTAAGGTGGTGGGTTCGAATCTCCAGCCTGGGCCCGCCAAACAACAATGATGGCTGCAACCAAAAAAAAAAATGGCCAGGTGTTGTGGTGGGCGCCTGTGGTCCCAGCTACTTGGGAGGCTGAGGCAGGAGACTCGCTTGAGCCCAGGCATTGGAGGTTGCTGTGAGCGTGATGCCATGGCACTCTACCCAGGGGGATTGCTTGAGGCTCTGTCTCAAAAAAAAAAAAAAAAAAAAGAAGTTAAGTGGTGGCACCTGTGGCTCACTGGTGGGGCACCGGCCCCACATACTGAGGGTGGCAGATTCAAACCCAGCCCTGGCCAGCTAAAACATCTGCAACAATAACAACAAAAAAAGC
>CAUYTI010053925.1:0-46266 GCA_963575145.1 Galago senegalensis
ATAATTAAAGAAAACAATCACATTAAAACCATAAAAATAGGCTCAGCACCTGTGGCTCAAGTGGCTAAGGCACCAGCCACATACACCTAAGGTGGCGGGTTCGAATCCAGCCCGAACAGCCAAACAACAATGATGGCTGCAACCAAAAAATAGCTGGGCATTGTGGCGGGCGCCTGTGGTCCCAGCTACTTGGGAGGCAGAGGCAGGAGACTCACTTGAGCCCAGGAGTTGGAGGTTGCTGTGAGCTGTGATGCCATAACACTCTACCCAGGGCTTGAGGCTCTGCCTAAAAAAAAAAATAAAAATAAAAATATTAGAGAATCAGTGAAATTGAAATTTGACTCTTCAAAAATATCGATGCAATTAATATACCCAGAGCCATATAGCTGAAATGAAATGAAAGAAATTTAGATAAACTAAACTAAACTAAAATAAAATAAAGAAGATATGACTTAGTAGTATAGAAAATGAAAGAGTGCATCATATCAGACTACAGATAATAATTGACAAACATGTAATACTATGAAACCCTTATTAAGCCAATAAATTTAACAACATAAATATAGTCAACAAATTTTATGAATAATACAGAATAACAAAAATAATTCAGTGAATAGCCTAATTAGTCCCATATGAGTGTGTGTTTAATTAAATCTATAGCTAAAAACTTTCCAATTAAAAGTTTCAAGACAACGGGGTTCATTGATAAATTCTGACAAACATTTAAAGAAGAAATTGTATAACTACAATGAAAAATCTACCAGAAAATTTTTTAAAGAGGGCATACTTACCAATTAATTCTGAGGTCAGAAAAATATGACACCAAAACCAAAAAAATGATTTACATGCAAAGAAAACTCAGTGAAAATCATGCATTCAACACATTGAGGAAGAAAACACACATGATAATTTCAGTGGGTTCAAAGAGAAGCATTTGATAACTTGGATATTCATTCACAATTATTTAAACGTATCAGTAAAATACATGAACAAAAACTTCATCTCGCTGATGAACCCATCCACATTTGAAATGAAATAAAACTATTTAAGTTTTTATTTATTGTATGTTTATCTATGTAGACTATCCTATTGAAGCTAAGAAAGGTCCTAGAAATTACAAAGGAGCTTAGTGACCTTGCAGGATTAAAGACCCATATCTAAAGTTAAATCTCTTTCGATATGGTAGCAACAATTAGAAATTTTTAAAAAATGTTATTTACACTAAAATACAACAAAAAAAAATTTTAAAGGTGTTTTAAAGCTGGATTGTGGTATAGATTTCAAATATAAATTATAAAGCTTCTGAAAGAAAACACACACAAAAAGAGTCTTTGAGAATATTTTTTAGATATGACATTGAAACCGTGATTCAAAAAGAAACCCTGACAAGATGGACCTTAGTTCAAGCATTTAAACATTTTAAAACATTTTTCTCTTCTAAGGACACTGACAAGAAAATGAAAAGCCATGTCATACACTAGAAAAAAATTAGTACAAGATACATATACGATAGATAGTTTTTATCTATAATATAAAAATAAATCTCATAACTCAATAATAAGAACACCCCCAAATGCCCCAAAGAGTAGGCAAAAGATTTCAACAGACCAAAGAAAATATATATAGGACAAATGAGCCCACAAAAACATTTTATCATGAGCGATTAGAGAAGTTCAAATAAAAACCACAATAAAATGGCACTGATCTCCTGTTAAATGGCAAAAAAACAAGAACCAACCTGATATTAAGTACTGGAGTGGAGGTGAAAGGATTAGAATGCCCACATATTGTTGGTGGAAATACAAAATGTTACCCTTTGTAGTTTTCACCTTTTCTTTTAAAGTTGATGGGACATTCATGCCATAATCAAACAATATCCTTTCTAGTCACTTATCTAAGAATGCAAAAATACAAATTTAAACAAAAATCTGTTTTTTTAATTTTTATCAAATCATAGCTGTGTACATTAATACAATTATGGGGTACCATGTACTGGTTTTATATACAATTTGAAATATTTTCATCAAACTGGTTAACATAGCCTTCACAGTATTTTCCTAGTTATTGTGTTAAAATTTATATTCTACACTTAGTAGATTTAACATGTACCCTTGTAAAATGTACCATAGGTGTGGTCCCACCAATTACCCTCCCTCCTCCCATCCTTCCCTCTCCTGTCTCCTCTCCCTCCTCTTTCCCCTTAATCTTGGGATATAGTTGAGTTTATAGCTTTCATAAGGAAGTGTGGGTATTTACAAAAATCTGTACAAATATTTATGGTAGCTATATTTATCACTACTAAAAAATCGAAACTGCCTTCATCTGCAGAATAGGCAAGCTATGGAAAAGCTGTATCATTTATATACATCTATACACACACACACAAATATTTATATATGTATTTTCTCTACACTTATTAAAAACTCATCTTAAACCTAAAAGTATGGGAAAATGTTCAAAACCTTCTAGGGAAACTGGCATAGGTCTAAGTGGCATGTCTGGTAAGAGTTTCCCCTTACAGTCAACAGGCATTTGATGTTTATTAACCTTTTAAGAAACATTACAATAGTTACATAATGAAAAGGTACTTTAATGAGCAGTGAAATTCCATTAAATTATGAGTTAAATGTTGCAGACTGCTCATGGGCTCATAAAGACATTTATAAGATTGACATATTAACTTTCATTCAAGTACTTTCTCTCTTTCAGCCTCCCTACTGTCTCATAAGAAACTGAGATGAAAGCAGAGAGTCAGCAGGCATGGTACATCTGGGTGTTATATACAACATAATTCTAATGAGTGTATAAAGAGCTTTCTGAAACACACGGACAATAAAATAATCATGAAATAAAATTGATACTAAGTGTAGGATGGCAATTTTTAAATTCTGGAGTCAGACATGGTCTCATACCTGTAATGAGGACTGGCCAGATCACTCCACGCTGAGTTTCCAGAGAGTGGGATTCCAACCCAACTGGACCTGGGAGGAGTTTATGGTGATTTTGCCCCTGGCACAAAGAAGCCTGGATGAAACATGAGATTGCACACAGCAATACATTGATTTAGCAAGAAGCAATCTTACTCACTAAAAAGTCACATAAATAAAAATCAACTTCAAAAAAAGCTGCCAAATCACTAGAATACCTTTGTACAATTATCCAGAACAATGTAACCAGTGAACCTTAGCAAGGATACCTAATGTTTATTGGGAAACTTAATATTAAATAGGAGCTTGACCAAAGTATTTCACTGAAGTTATACTCAGAAGCGTTCTGGGAGTTAGATCATAGTATCCCCATTTAATGTAAAGATACCCTAAGTCTGTGACCTTTAACCTTTCATTGTTAAGGCCATGAGGCCTGAAAAATAAATGATCCAAGGTTTTACTGATTCTAATCAGTCAAGTTTCCATCTCCCATAATCATTCCTCGTATAGTGTTTCAGTATATTTCATGAAATGCCTGCTAGGACTATGGTATCACCGAGTTTTTGATTGTGCATATATAGGGCATTTTAAAACCCCAAATAATATTTCCATAGGGGTTTGTAATTTTTAATTCATATGATTTTTGTATGAAGAACTGGATTTTTATAATGTGACATAGAGATTTTTAATTTGTGTGATTTTGTGTAAAGAACTGGATTTTTTAAGGTGGAATTTAATGTTACAGAGAGATGTCTATATAACACAAATTTAAATAGAGACACCAGTTATTTGCTGTTACAGAAATCACTAAGCAGAGAATCCACAAGATTCAGATCAGTATGTTCACCTGGTGGTCTTAATATTTGCAGAATGACCATTAATCTTGCATTCCATTAAAAGTTATTGTTAGAAAAGTACTCAGTGGCTCGGCGCCTATGGCTCAAGTGGCTAAGGCGCCAGCCACATACACCTAAGGTGGCAGGTTCCGCCAAACAACAATAATGGCTGCAACCAAAAAATAGCCAGGTGTTGTGGCGGGCGCCTGTGGTCCCAGCTACTTGGGAGGCAGAAGCAGGAGACTCGCTTGAGCCCAGGAGTTGGAAGTTGCTGTGAGCTGTGATGCCACAGCACTCTACCCAGGGGGATAGCTTGAGGCTCTGTCTCCAAAAAAAAAAAAGGAAGAAAAAAGAAAAGTCCTCAGAATGCAATCAGTGACAAAGAAGTTTATGAGGGTCTATGCTTAATTGGCACAATCCCCCTTAGTTGAATAGGCTCTTCACAGTTCAATTTTGCCTGACCTGTGAAAAATGCACTTTTAAAGAATTATATTTGAAATCATTTTGCTTTACGCATCTTACCTCAAACCCAAGAGACTGGATCAGAGCTCAGGAGAATCACCAAGTATATTGTATTCCCCCAAAGTATGAATTTCAACTAAATCTTACACACTGTTAGTTTAAAAAAAAAAAAGAAAAGAAAGAAGAGGAAAGCAGAACAGGACCAAGAGTTCCACCAGAAGGGACCCACTGGCACGGAAGACTTGCCACACGTTTTAGTAGTTAGCGTGTTCTGGTCAGTCTGCACAAGAGCAGACAAAGTAAGCATTCAGAACTAAAAGTGACACAAGAAATTAAAAACCAGCTTTAAGAAAAGGCAAAAAAAAATCCCGCCTTTGTGATCTGTCTATAGTATGTACGTATGCAATGTAACAAGAGGACAGTAAATAAACACGGCTTCACCAAGCTAAAGAGTAGTGGAAATTATGACTGGCATGAATGTTGGTGCCCATCTATTGGTGTAAGCCTCTTCACAGGAATTGAGATGGTCACATAAAAGAGTCAAAGTAAGCAAAAGCCCCCAGGTGGTTTATTGCCTGTGAGCTGGGGCAGTTCTGGTGGAGATAAAGCAGTGTATTCACAAAATGTTCTATTTAAAGAGTGCAGGACAGCTGGTGTGAGCAAACTAAAGCAAATGTTGTTGATTTTTCTTTCTTTTTATTTTTTCGTTTTCCATGTTTAGTGAACTTAGAAAATTAAATGTGATTATACCTGACAGTTGCCGTCCCCCAGGAAGGTAAAACTTTGTATTTGTAAGAACATTGTAAAAATATTTGTTTTTCTTATCACTTATGTCATTACAGGTAATTTCCATCCAGCATGATAGTATTGAATTGTTTTCAATTTACTTAGAAAATAGGTTTCTCTAGAGGAAAACATAGAGGAAAAGCTTCTTGATTTTGGTCTGGGTGGTGATTTTTTAAATATGACCCTAAAACCACAGGCATCAAAAGCAAACATATATACATAGGATTGCCTAAAACTAAAAGTGTTCTGCACTTCATATATTTGTGTAATCTTCATATTATAGATAATCTGTCAATTTTAGATATTGTCCGTCAACTTTCTGCTATGGCAGGTGGGAGATCAATTCCTGTATATCACCAGTATCGACTCTCTACTCTTCTGCCAAAATAGTCACATAAAGTTATTGTTTTATAGTCCACTTGTAAAATGTGAGTCGTTGAATTACACGCTCGGTGTTGTATTGTACCATCCACAGAGAGTATCTCTGTCCATATCTGTGTAGACCTGCCCCTCCACCAAGTTGCTTCGAGTGTCCTCATTACCTCGCAATCTGGGACATATATAGACCAGGGTGGCCACAGAACAACAGGAACAACAATAACAAAATATTAGGGTTTTACTAGGGAACAGAAAGGTTACACACAGTGTTTTGAAATAAAGTTTATTGGCACTAACAGGGTCTTGGGGAGTTGGCAAACAGCAATTCATGAGCGGCACCACTTGCTAGGGAAACCTTGCATTCCTGAAGTCACAGCAGACTGTGCCCTTAGATTGGGCTTGAGGCAGGGCGCCAGGCAAGGGCTTTTGTACATCTATAAGCAACTATTTCTCCTTGTGTGACCCATGTATTGAGCTGCAGTTTGGGAAGATTTCTTTTGATAGTTCTTGTTATCAGGCAAATTGTGTATGACAGCCCTCCCATCGTGACCTTGCCTGGCTCCACTTGTCAAGATCAACACAAATGACTGTATTTTGAATCTTGCAACTTTCACAAAGCTGACAACAGATGACAGATCCATGACAGCCTCACTCATGTGGAAGACGTTACTTAAGAAAAGCCCTGTGAAACTGGTCAGCCACTTTGCAGGGAAAGGCAAGTGGCCCTCAACTCTGGACCCTGCAGGGTGGAGGTCCTGCTTTCTTCCCCTGCCCACGGGCGTTAAGAACCCAACCTGCCACAAGAGACACAAAGAGGAGAGACTTGGAAATTATCTGGAAGTGTTCAGTGGGTGGGGCTAATGAAGAAGACCATGTCAATTACATTATGCCAAGGCTTGACATAGATGACAGAAATTTTGGAAGGAAACCTGTGAGGTGTAATTGAAGCAGCTAGAATCAGCAGGAAATGAATTTCAGGATATTGTTAGATCTTAGTCATGCAGGACCTGGGAGATGAGATATTTTGTCTTTTACTTTGGAGACAATGTTTTGTGATCCCTCGTATCTGCACAGCCACAAAATGTTTACTAATTATCAACCCCTTGATTTTCTTTTTATTGTTTCAGGTTAATTGAGGGTACAAAGAATTAGGTTACAATGCTTGCATTTATTAGGTAAAGTCCCTTTTATAATTGTGTCCTGCCCCCAAGAGGTGTGCCTTTCACTATAACATTCTGTCTATGAAGTGGGAGCACCCCATCCTCCTCCCTCCCCCCCTTCCCCACTCTCTTGTACACCCACCCCCCCACCCTGAATTAATGTGAGTTTTTCTCTTATGTGGGCATTAGATTGTCAGCTTCATATTAGAACTGAGTATATTGGATTCTTGCTTGTCCATTCTTGTGATTCTTTACTAAGAAGACTGTGTTCCAAAACCATCCAGGTTAATTCCAAGCCCTTGACTTTTTAAAGGTTTAACCTCCACATTCTGGAGCATGTATATCTTATCAAGTCCTCCAATTCGCTAAGCCAATTCTACTCCAATTCTACTCATCTTGATGTAGATCAACAACTTCTGGGTGTCCATTTAGTTCACACTAGACATGAGGTGAGTTAACCTATCCTCGGTGCAAAACTGGGTGTGTGTGTTATTGTCAGTTCCTTGAGGATCCTGTGTCTGATTCTCATTAGAATAGAAAAGAATGTAATTGTATCACAGTTGCATGGCCCATCTGATGCTACATTACTCTTCTTGGGACGTCAATCTTACAAAACACAGCTTAATAAGTAAATTTATTAAGAATTTTTAGGAGACAACGGCAGAGCCATAAACTCAGGCATCAGTCCCCTTTCTGAGCAGAGAGCCCTATCCAACTGTGCTATCTTACCTCCAGGAAGGAAGCTGTCTCTGGCTGTGGATTCCCCGGAGAAAGGAATCGTTTAATGAATATTTGTCAGGTCCTATTGCAGGGTTTTTCCTCCTGGAGAGCTCAGTTCCCCTAGAGGCAGTGATTCTGGGTTACAAACTGGCTGAGTTCCATTCTTGGTCATCTATTTATGCTGTGCCTTGTGGGAAGGCTTCCTTGCTCCTGTGAACACAGGTCATGCTCTGTTTAACTCTGTGTACATGGGCCCTCGCCTGACACTTCCCTGCTGCTCGTATGATAATTATCACCATCTAATTTCTGGTTATTAAATATCTCCATCTGGCCTCTATGTGTAGGGATATATTGTTCATTAATATATTAATATCAATAGCATTAACACCATTGATTATCGATGATATTATCACCATCATCAAACCTAATTATGTAGTAGTTTCTCTTAGCTTACAACCCTGGCTTGTGGAAGAGAGTCATGTTTTTGAATATGGTTTTTTTTGTTTGTTTTGTTTTGTTTTCTCCCAGGCAACAGATTATCTCTTAGTTTTAGCTATTGAAGTAGATTCATTTACCTGTACTAACCTCAGATATGAAATTTTGTAGTAACATTTTCAAAGAGAATTGTTATTTATGAACAGGCACGGTGGTTCACACCTATAATCCCAGCACTCTGGAAGGCTGAGGAACGTGGATTGCTTGAGTTCAGGAGTTTGAGATTAGCCCAAGCAAAAGTGAGACCCCCGTCTCTATAAAAAATAGAAAAATGGGTCAGGGGTAGAGGCACACACCTGTAGTCCCAGGCACTAGGGAGACTGAGGCAAGAGGATTGTGTAAGCACAAGTGCTTGAGAGTTTGAGGTTTTATGAGCTATGATGCCATGACACTGTATCTAGGACAAGAGAGAGAGGCTCAAAAAAAAAATAAATAAATAAATAAAAAGGAAGAAAGAAAAGGAAACAATTGCCTTTTAAGACTCTTTAACTCCTCTTTTAAGCTGTACCTCCTCTTACAAGTTAGGCCTGAGCCAGCGACCTTCCTAGTGACTCTGGTGTGCCCTCACCAACCTGTTCCTTATGTTGAATCTCCAAGTGTTCCCGGGAGGATCGTCTGTCCTTCTGTGCTATTTCCTCTCCACCATTCATTTTCACATCCATGGAGCCTCTGTACTTTCTTCTTTCCCCAGGTAACACAAAAATCTTGGCATTCAAATTGACATATTAATAAGCATCACGGTCTCATCTTTCTTTCTTTCTTTTTTTTTTTTTTTTTTTGCACTTTTTAGCTGGGGCTGGGTTTGAACCTACCACCTCCGGCATATGGGGCCGGCCCTATACTCCTTTGAGCCACAGGCACCGCCTCACGGTCTCATCTTTCTAGGACCCATCCTAATAATGAGTTTGCTTCCTGCCCTAGGATTAGGTGCGCTCAGGATGATTCTTCCAAATGAATAAACCCTTTTGTAGCCAGTCTTTGAACCCAGCCCATTTGATCAATCACCCTAAGAATCTAGTTCCACGCATGTTCCCCAGGGTTCTGCCACACTTAATCTCCCCCTGATACCTCCTCTACTTAGGTGACGTGTTCCCTCCAGTCAAGCCTACTGACCATTGAAGAAAATGCCCTCATTTAAGCTTAAACCTTGTTCAGATGTGGAAAGCCATACGTACACAAGGTCATAAGTTAAACCTGTGAGATTAGTCCTGAACTTTTACCCATCAAGCACCAGCTTCGTCCTTCCTTTACCTTCTGTTCTGTGCTTTATATTGGAAAACTTACAAATAACATGAGTATTCTCAGTAGGACTGTGTTAAGGTGTTCACTACAGAGCTAAGTGCTGAGTTTTCCCTGCATCTACTTCCATGTAGAGCCCTAAGGCTTTCTACAACTGTTAAATTTTCCTGCGTCTTCTGTTTGTAAGGATATTTTCAGAACTGTTGATTGCCTTCCTTATTTGCCACACACTTGCCCAAAGAATTCATGTCTCCCTGTTCTCACTTACAGGGATCTTTGTCCAGAGAGACTTCACACCTGTTTTCCTAAGACCTCGGTTCACTCACCTCCTGGGTGTGCGGGTTTCCTCTGGGTTGCTGGGTTTCCTCTGTACATTTTCTGGAAAACCCCCTGAAATAACTTCCTAAAAAGGAATATGAGGATTAAAAACTGGCAAAGGAGTATCGCATTGAATGAGTATAGAATTCCAACTTAAAATTATTTTTCCTGCCAATATTAAAGGCGTTGTTCCCATACTTCTAGTTTAGTTAAACAAATTTTGCTCCCAGTCTGATTTTATCATCTTTTAGGTGAGTTTATATTTTTCCTGGGTGAGTGCATTCCGGTCCTTTTGTTCATCTATATTGTTAGGAGATTCAAACACTAGAGCTCAGTGAGATTATTTTTAATTGTTCTTCCCCCTGAATACTGAATAGGCCTTTTCAGTCTGAAGATAATGTCCCTTTTGGGTCTAAGAAAGTCTTTATCATTTGCATGATCATTTCCTTTGGTTCATTTTTCCCTTCTCTCTCTTTCTGATCCTCTTAGTAGTAGGGTGGTGGAATTTCTGGTTTGATTGTTTTTGTCTTCTAACTTTTCTTCTGTATTATTTTCTTGTTTTTCCACGTCACTATCTGTGAGATTAGTCCCACTCTATGCTACAAGCAGAAAATAATAGCATGTATATTTATTTCAGTAATTGTACTTTTGGCTTTAAATCTGGTCTACTTTATACTTCTTCAGGGCATTTTCATTTTATAGGTGACATTTATTATTAAATCTTTTCGAGAACTTTAATAGAGTGCAGTGTAAAATTCTTTTATCTTGTTTAAATTTAATTTCCTTTCATCTTCACCCTGAAGTCATTTTTTTCTCTTTAGGTTTTTTAGCTTTTCTTCTTTCGGATGGCAGCTTTTTCTCAAATATCTAAAGAATGTTTGCAGTTCGAATGTAGTTATGAATAAAGCTAGAGGCATGCTGAGATGGGGGCTCTGTGGACATAGGGAGGCGTACTGCATGGAAGGCCCCAGCTTAAGGAGAGTAGCTACGGAAGGATTATTTTATTTTAGTGTCCTTGACTCTTGAAACTAATTTTTAATCACTTGTATAGCCTATGTAAAAATAGTATTTATAATCTAAAAATATTTTATAGGCAATAATAAAAAAAAATCTGCATCAGTACCACTGTGATTTAAAAATAGAACGTTTAAATATCTTTGAAGTCCTCAGCATCACAGCCCACACTGCCCTCCAGATGTTATTGGGAATTCACAGTATGTTTACGGAGCTTTGGGTGATGTGCTGTACGTGTTTGTGAGTGAACACGCATTGCATAGATTCTTCTGTGACCTACTTAGTTTTCATAGGACATGCTTTTTATGTGACTCATTAGTATTGATATATGTACATGGAGGTCATCGATTTTCATTGCTTCTGCCAGCCATCGGGAGACACATGAACCATAAATCACTTTCAACTACATTCCTGTGTTAAGTGTTTCAGTTTGCATCTGAGACAGTGGAAAACCCTTGAGAGGACTGGATTATTGTCATGTGTTTTCACACAGATGCTATTTTACCTCCATCCAAAGTAACTTGGAGCAAACACAACTCACAGCTTTCCTTAGTGGGGTGAATGCCTTTTTCTTTTAGTTTAATCATGGATAAAACGTCCTCTTATGTTTCCTGCAGGATGTAAGCTCTGTAGTATTGCTTCCCACAGGGCTTAGCACTCCTGGCAGGGACTACTAGAGTCAAACAGGCCAGCAGATGCCCTCGGGACACAGGCCAGGCTTAGACCTGGCTTAATCTTAGCATTAGTACCCTCCTCTACTTGGTGCTGTAAACTAGCTTTCCTTTTCTTGCTACATCAGGTCATCATGGAAAAAGCTTTTCCAATCCTGTTTTTGTCTAAGATTTTTAAGCATTTTGTTCTGAGAAGTTATGTATATTTATAGAGACATATTATGGAACAGGAAGTCCACAGTACTTCATTATTATTGTTACTATTATTATTGCTATTTGGCAAATGTTAGACTGCTATGCACTGTAAACCTGTGTTATGGGAGGAATGCCCTTAAACTGTGTGATGAGGGGTTAAACATTTTATATGATTAATTTCCACTTTCAAATCCAAGTTTTGCTACTCATTCTCTGTTTCCTAGAGTCCTAGTCTCTGGCCTTCCTGGGATGAATCTGCAAACCTTTGTTCCCTAGAACAGAAAAGTCACTTGCTCCACTTCCATGGTATAGAGACCAAAAATGTTTCTCCACCAATTTCTTCATTTTCCCACTTGCTTCATATTCCCAGGAAATCCTTAAAATGTCTCTTCCTTTAAATAGCCACCTCTTTTTATTGGTGTCTGTTACCTGTAAAGAGATCTCTTGTTTATAATGTAATAGTAGCTCAGGAAGTAGATGATATTTTCAAAGAACTAACAAATCGGAATCACAAAATTGAACAGGAATTTATTTCATAATATTGTTTGTTTCTTACCTATGTAAAGGTGAAGGAAAAGCCCTTTGTTTTCTTCTCAGTTAGATAAAAATAATAATACATAAGCCAAAAGTTAACTTCCCCACAGTACATAATAGAAGCACCTAAAGTATTAGAGACTGGAAGAGAAAGTGGAAATGAGTAAACATGATTTAGAGACAGGTTGTGTAGTTCAGACTACACAGTCTCAGTATAAATTTTGGAGCCATTAGTAACATGTATGCAAAATTGAGACAAACTATTTAATATATCAGATGACCAGTGTCATTATCTCAAATATGGCAAAACCCTACTCCATAGTATTTTGTTTAAAATATTTAAGTAGAATCTGGAAAGACACATTTTTGTTCTTGAAGACTCAGTCAACCAGGAGACAGGCTAACAAATCCAGGGTGACGGGGGGAATTTAGAACAGATTGTTCCCTCAGCATGAGGATAAAGTAGATGCTTACTGATGACTTGGTTGTATGGCAATGGGGTGGTCTTTTGAAGGGTAGCTTTATACACTTGATTTGACTATCAGTGGGTGTTAAAGGACAAATATTTCCAATAAAAGGCACTCATTTTTCCAATACATATGGGGAGATAGGTAGAAAAATGATAGATACATACATACACACATAGAAAAAACACCAGTAAAATAATCCATTATCTGGCACCCAACAGAAGGTCAAAGAGATGGTTTGTCTTTCATGTTTCTTACTCACTTTTCTCCATTTTCTAATTTCTCAGAGGAATCCTTGCTACAAAACACAAATGCTGTCTAAATGGATTCCTAGGGAAGTCGACTACAAGAAAAAAAGTGTCTATCCTTCTAGCCCATACCTTCTTCCTTCTTACAAGACTTGTCTTCTTGGGGTAAACCTTGGTCCTTAACTCAGCAAGTGCCATTGCAAGGGAAGAGGCTAGAAGGTGGGTCTCCATTTTAGGTACTATGTAAACCATTTGATTTATATTGACTGATGCATTGCTTAAACTATCAAAAATTGATTCTGATGTCAAATACCATTGATGATAATTTCAGCTAAGCATGAGTTTTTAGCATCTTGCTAATGTCTATCAACTTGCTAATGTCTATTAGATTTGACATTTTTGCATCAGGCATACGTTTTGAAGGTGGTATATAAAAGCAATTTGTTTCTTATGCATTTGAGAGAAACACTGCTGGGTGCTCTGTTTAACCCATCAGACTCCCTCCCTTGCCATAACTAAGATCCTTGTGAAAACCTGCCTTTGATATTTCTCATATTTATACCAACAATCTGGGTGTGATTTCTCACCATTCCTACAGAGTTACAAATAGACGATCAAAGTTTTTTCATCTTTGGGGCTGAAGCATTCACTGAGATAACAACAGGAAAACAAGTGCACTCTCCAGGAAACAACCATCCTGGCTACTGTGAAGTTTATTTCAAGCTAATTTTTCCTATCAGGTGGTTTATGTCTGCAGAGGAAATAAGTAAGCTCATGGAGTCTTATTTCTTCTGCAATTTAAAAATATCATTATTAGTACCTCCCTCATTTAGAACGTGCTGTGAGGTCTAAGCATTAGAGGACACCAGATATCTGATATAGTTTTGTACTGATATATAATGCAATGGTATATATTATACAACTATTTAAAATACAATGTGCATCAAGAGAATGTCAGAGAATGGCAAATTAGAATGGATTTTAAGGAAGAGGTAGGTTTTAAAGGAAGAGTAGAATTTTGACAAGCAGAAGTACAGAGACATGAATATCCCTAGTACAGGAAAATGACAGGGGTCTGTATATGTGTGTATATGTGGAGACATGTACTTCAGGGGAGCCCTTGCTCTTTTAGTTGCATTGATACTGAAGCTAATATGAACTTGCTTAAAGGAAAAATATTAGATTTCGAGGACATAGTTACTGAAGTCAAGGTTTCAGGAATACTAGGATAGGTGGCTGAACACTCTAAGACCCTTATTCTATTGCGTACTTCTTTCTTTCTCCCTTACCTGATTAATGGTGCTATTTTGCTGCATGTTAATTCCTGATGTTTTCCTGTGTGCCTGGCTTTCCAAAGCTGGAGATATGATTTCTCTCTCATTAATAGATTGACCAAACTGGGCATGGAATCTCTTAGCCTCAATTCAAGATTCCTTTGGGAAAGAGGGCATTAATCCACTTTGCTAAAGCTCTTATTCCTAGTCTAAGCAATTTTTATAAAGCATTAAAGTCCCAATGAAGGGCAATGACTTCTTTAAGTTCTCTATGGATGCAACCAGGTGAATAGGACAGGGTAAAAAAAATCATGGTTCTTCTGAAAAAAGAGATGAGAGATCTGAAATAACCACTCTACCAATACTCGCCTAGGTCATGAATGATTTTGAACATCTGACTTATGTGAAATTAATAAAGTATGAATATAATAAAACTAGAACAGTTCCTTGAGATGATATCAAAAGGACTTTGAATAAAATTCCAAGGAATTATGATTGTGTTCTTTATGCAAAGGAGAGTCAATAAAATATTTAAATAGGACTTTATCACTATTAGTAGTATACATAGATTCATAAGAAGGTCAAATTCAAATAGAGAGAACATCACTAAAGAGACTGCAACATTTCCAACAAGAAGTGATGGTTTTGAGCTATGGCACAGGGATTAGAAAGAGGAATTTTAGTGCGAAGTTGAGTTATCTAGATTTGGTGTTTGATTTTAACTGTGTGCTAGGTAAAGACCAAGAGAATGGGCTTGTGACTTCACACTGCAAAGAAAAGAATTGGCCCAAGTTGTCCCTACACTTTTGGGACTGCAAATTAATATAGCCTCTTTGGAAAAAAGTATGGAGAATCCTCAAAGAAGTCAAATTAGTTCTCTCATTTGACCCCACAATCTCACGACTAGGTATCTACCCAGGAGAGAGAAAAAAAACAAAAAAACTTTACCATAAAGATATTTGCACTGGATTGTTTATTGCAGCTCAATTTACAATCATCAAGATAATAGAAACAACCTAAATGCCCATCAACTCAGGAATGGACTAACAAACTGTGGTATATGTATATTATGGAATACTACTCAGCCATAGAAAAGATGGTGACTAGGTGGTGCCTGTGTTTAGTGGGTAGGGCACCAGCCCCATATACCAAGGCTGGTGGATTTGAACCCAGCCCTGGCCAAACTGCAACAAAAAAATAGCCGGACATTGTCGTGGGCACCTGTAGTCCCAGCTACTTGGAAGGCTGAAGCAAGAGAATTGCCTAAGCCTAGGAGTTGGAGGTTGCTGTGAGCTGTAATACCACAGCCCTCTACCAAGGGCAATAAAGTCAGACTGTTTCTAAAACAAAGAAAAGAAAAGATGGTGACTTTACATCTTTTGTATTAACCTGGATGGAGTTGGTTTTCTTCTAAGTATCACAAGAATGGAAAAGCAAATGTACAATGTACTCAATGTAGTCAATACTAACATGAAACCAGCAGATGATCTAATACTTGCCCACGTAGGAGAAAAAGTCATTGCAATTCAAGTTCAGGGGAGGAGGAATGAGGGCGGGAGGAAAGGGGAGATTAGGGTGCTCCTATTTAATGCGCACAATGTAGGCATCTATGGCAAAACTTTTGGGTGCGGGAGACAACTACAAGAGGGACTCTACCTAAGACATTCAAATATGGCCACCTGGTTGTTTGTAGCCTCATATTAACTGGAAATAAAAAAAATTGAAAAAAAGAAAGCTGTACTAATAATGGATTATCCTATGTAATCGACAGGTATTAAATGAAAAGGGAGTACATAGACAAATTAATGTGGGAAATGTTTGAGTTCAACAACTTCAGAGAAGTTTCTTATTGCCAGGGCAACTCCAGCTCTTTAATATGTTAATGTTTCGTGTGAATCTTTGAAAGCTGCGGTATGGTGTGCAGAGTCTCCCATATGAGCATGAAGCCACGTTTTAGAGGGAAACCTCCGTGGACCAATATTTCTTGAAAGTCAATAGAGATTTGGCTAAATGTAGAGCTTCCTTAGGATCAAAAGTGCTATTTCCATGGTGAATATCATTTAGGATATTTCACCTTGAGGTAATTCAACGAGAATCAGAACATACACACTGCACTGTATTAAAATGAATTTGAATTATTTAAAAAATGAAAATGGGTCTCATCTTTTTCAGATTTGTGGCCCAAATGCTTATACTTCTGGGTGTGTCCCCAGTGTCAGGAGAATGGCTCGTGACCTTTGCATTCCTAATGCAATGAAGCACAGGCCACGAATTACCCAGAGGAGAAAATTCTACCACCGATTGCAATGTCAGAGAATTTTGGTCTGAGCTCTAACAATGAAAAAGAGCTCCCTGTACGGACACTCAGACAATGGGACTAAAAATTCAGCATAATATAGGATAAGAAATCTAAACCTTTGAGCTAGAACAGTTCAGAGCTAAGGTATCCCAATATCCTGCTGTATCATATGGCAAAGCAGTTTTAGGAACATTTCTATGAAAAATGAAAGTGAATATTGTTAATCCTGGACATGCCAATTTAATAAGCTTGTTCATTTGGAAGTAATAATAATAATCATGATGTTCATTTAAAAGAGAAAGTATCCAGCCTGAGCTAGAGCAAGAACCTGTCTCTAAAAATAGCCCGGTGTTGTGGTGGGCACCGGTAGACCCAGCTACTTGGGAGGCTGAAGCAAGATGGGTGCCCGAGCCCAAGAGTTTGAGGTTGCTGTGAACTATGATGCCATGGCACTCTACTGAGGGGGACAAAGTGAGACTTGGTCTCAAAATAAATAATAAATAGACAAATAAATGAAAGAGAAGGCATTTTTTACTATTTATTAATTAAATCATAACTGCGTACATTACTGCATTTATGGGGTACAATGTGCTGATTTGATTTTATATGCAATTTGGAATACTTACATCGAACTGGTTAACATAGCCTTTGCCCCACAAATTTAATTGTTGTTTTACAACATTTATACTCTCCTCTTAATATATTTGACATGTACCCTTGCAATATGCATAATAGATGAGGTTCCACCAATTACCCTCCCTCCACCGGCCACTCCTCTCCCCTCCCCCTTTCCCTCCTCTTCTCTCTTTCTTTCTGAACTATGATTATGTTTTATCATTCATATGAAAATGTGGGTGATCATATAGTGTTTTCATAATAGTACTGGTACATTGGATATTTTTTTTTCCATTCTTGAGATACTTTTCTAATAAGAATCTGATCCAGTTCCATCCATGTAAACATAAAAGAGGTAAAGTCTCCATCTTATTATGACTGCATAATATTCCATGGTACACATATACCACAATTTGTTAATCCATTCATGGGTCAATGGGCACTTGGGCTGCTTCCTTGACTGGGCAGTTATGCGTTGGACTGCAATAAACATTCTTGTGCAAATTTCTTGGTTGTAAAATAACTTTGGTGATCTGGATATATACCTAGTAGAAGAATTGCAGGATTGAATGGCAGGTCTACTTTTAATTCCCTAAGTATTCTCCAAACTTCTTTCCAGAAGGGACATATTAGTTTGCATTCCCACCAACAGTGCAGAAATGTTCCTGAGAAGGCATTTTTAAAAGAAGTATATATTCTTTCATTCTTTTCTTTCTTAAACAATAATAAATTAATTTCATATATACTCAGGCTACATCTTAAGTTTTTTCAAATTGTATCCTGATAAATCTAAACCTCTGCATCAGTCTTTATTTGAATGTTTTCCTTGAATTGCTCATATTATAATCATTTAGCTCCCCACCCCAGAGATCTTCTGAATCAAAATCTCTAAAGAGGTGTCTTGCGAATCTGCAATTTAATAAACGCCCAGGTAATCTTATTCACAGAGCATTTTGAGAACCTTACATTTGCTTGTTCTAAGAATGCATAATTGTCACGATCATTTTTTAAAAGTCTGAAAGTATAGACCTCTCAAAGACTCAATAATTCACTAGTTCATTTTTATACATTAGGCTCCTGCACTGTGATGGCTTCAAAGATGTATAAGGCATTGCCTGTGCTCTGACCACTCACCCATTACTCTTCTGTTTTTGATATTAAACCAATAAATAAAGAGAAATTCCTTGGTATATTGGGAAATGTACAGAAATGTTGTTTGGCATTTTTAGAGTTTTGTTCCTACAGGTAAAAGGGTTTTCTTTCTTTCTTTTTTTTTTCCTTAGGGAGTCTAATTCTCAAAAGTGGTTTACAATTAGTTTATCCACTGTGGAGGTGGATATAAATGATAAGAGTTTCATAGGAAAAGTTATTTTAATATGTAATTCCTCCCAAGCCTACTGCCGAAGTGTCTATCAAGACGAATAGTTGACGCACTTTGAACACTTAGCTCCAAAAAGAAGATGACATTTTTTCATTAGTTTAAGATTTATATGCTAAAGTATTTGTCACAATAATAATAAAATCTGACAGTGCAGATCATATGGGTTTTTCACGCGGCAGAGGTAATATGTTCTTTGGAAGATATAAATGACAATTTGTTCAAATCAGAGATTTTAAAAAAAATCAGACAAGCACGGAAGCTCCGGAACTTTATATTTCATCATTTAAAAATCACTCATTTAATGATGTTTGTGTCATGTCAGCAACATTGACTAATGCTTTGTATATGATAACTCATATACATTATTACTTTATCATGTACGGTTTTGGTTATTAACATTTCCAGAAAAGGTCAGGTGCCAATCAGCTTAAGTGCATCTACAAAGAAGCATAAATTCTAACTCACTCTGTGCCATAGCCGAGTTTTCTGTGCTTTTTTTTTTTCTATTTTTGCTTTGTAGCTGCAGCCCTGTGAAGTTTTAATCCATTCTATGCAAGACTAATAAAAAATTTGCATATACCTAGGAAGGAAAGCTTTCTGACAAGAATATTCAAAGTATTAAGGGACCACAGCCATTGCCCTTCTACATTGCACCAAAGATCTCCTGTTTATGTCATCGTGCCAACTACATTGCATTCTGCTAGTGAGAAGCCCCAAGTTATTCCTTTATGTTGTCCAGAGTCTCATACTGGATCTTAGGAGGTGCATAATAAATCTGAGTTAAACAGAGTTGAAAGGTAAAATTAAATAAGTTTGCTGCGTATCCGTAGATGACAAGAATGAATACAATTAGAACCACAATTATGTCAATATATATTTTCAGAAAAGCAAATTTACGATTAAGAATACACATCGTAGGTTTCCATTATGTCTATGCTGCCAACTATTTTAACTAATTGCATCTTTAGTTTAAAATAACTGGGAAAATTTGTCTCTTAGAGAATTATTTAATATCAAGATATAATCATTTATGTTGAAAAAATACAGCCCCTAAAGTACCTTCTATATTCTCTAAAAGTAGCTCATAATTGAGTCTAGCTTCTTATGACTTTACTTTCTACACATAAAATGCTTATTTTGATTTCTTTACCCGAGGAGACCTTTAGAAGAGTAAACATCTTTTTTTATTCTCTAAACTACATTTTGTTGTCAAATTGTATTTTACATGATTACCACAGAAACTTCAAGTTGCGACCTTAGGGAAAGAATCTTATCCAATCTTCAGCCCAAGGATTAATCATGGCTACGTATAATGCAAAACTAATGCATTTTATAATATTTCTAAAATATCATTACCTAAACAGAGTGCCAAGAATTTTCAGAAATAAAAAGAGAAGCTCTCACACTGAGCTTACATTAGTTAGGAAGTACATAGTCAAACACCCTCCACAAAACTATGAAACATACCGGCTGAAGGCGGGAATATCCATTTCCACTTTTTTGGATCAATGTGTCTTCTATGCTTCAATTTCCCTTTCCTTTCATTTTCTTTATAGCATCTATGACTATCTACTTCTATTATTATGTGGGCCTTACATGGGTAGAATAATTTTTTTATATGTGTGGGGACAACTATGGTTGGTTCAGTGGTGAGGACTAATGGTCTCCAGTGTGTGTTCTCCATCAGATATTTTTTTTTAATTGTTTGAGATTCATCAAGGGCACGAAAAATTAGGTTACTTGATTGCATGTTTTAGGTAAGGTTCCTCTTATAATTGTGTCCTGTCCCCAACAGGTGTGCCATACACCATTGATACACGACAGGTGGCGCCCCAGCAAGCTCAGCCGAGTTGGGCTGGAGGACCTGCCGCCTCCGCCTTAGCGGTGTTGGTGCAGCGGCAGCCGGCAAAGTAACCAGCGGCTGGAGCATATGCAAGGGCGGGGGGAGCCTCCCTCCCCCAGCGGAGGCTCCTGTAGCCAAAGGGACTGGACAACTGCTGGGGAGACAGCGGCACCTTGGTGTCTCCTTCCCTTTAAGTGACTAAAACCGGAACCCCCGTTTCCTATGCCTAGGTCAATTTCATGTAAGTTTCCTAGGCCTCAATTCTGTGAATGGACTGTGTCCATTCATTAGTACATTCATTCACATTCCCCCTGTGAACGGAACTATGTCCATTCATTAAATGTTCATTCACCTTCCCCCAGAGGATGGAACTGTACCCATTCATTTCCTGGCCTCAACCCATGCACACTATATACCTCCAAAGGGAGAGAGAAAAACGGAAAGAGCTTTTCTCTCCCTACTAGAAACTTTAGTGTTTTTGTATTCCTTTTTGTAAATAAATTCTGCCTTGCTGCTGATCCTGTGGTCTGTCATTTCATTCATCAAATCGCTGAGACCAAGAACCTGAAAGTCCTGTAGCAGAGTTGGCAGGCCAGCCAGGAGAGAAGACAAAATTCCAGTATCATCATGATCCCCCATCCCCTTCTCTCTCCTCCTCCCTGCTCCCTCCTTCCCCTACCATCCACCTTGTATTAGATCAGTGGTTCTCGACCTTCCTAATGCCACGACCCTTTAATATAGTTCCTCATGTGTGGTGACCCCCAACCATAAGGTACTAAGAACCACCAGCTACTTAGCAATGAAAATAATTTTACAGATAGGGGTCCCCTGAGAAGGTTTTAAGTGAGGTAAGAGGAATTTACCTAAGTCATGAAATGAACCTTGTTGAATGTCAACTTTTAAAGCACTTATGACTCCAAATGCCCTCTAACCAGTAAACACCTTCATAAGTCATCACCTGAACAATTATATATTAAATATTAATTTAACACTATTGAGAGCATGCATGTAAATATGCACCATCAGTAGATTTGGGCTTCTAGTAGAACCCCAAAACAGAATCAATGCTCAGGAAACATTGATTAATGGTCCAGGAGTAAACATCAAAATCGCAGTGACTTTCACCAAGAATTGTAGACATATTTCTCCCACGAGCCCACTTTATTCATTTTTTTTGTTAAGCCCTACACATCAGAGCAGCCACCATGGTAAATATTTGCTGATTGCTATGACACAGACAGGGGAGAAAGCTCTGTAGAAGTTTGTTTTGTAAATTAAAGCTTCCTGTCATAGTGGCATCAGACAGTTTGGTTCATTATTCATGGCCTAAAATTATTCACTTTTTCCCACCTACCCAAAAGGTCACAAAGACACATGCAATCCTGCCAGGTAACTGGAAGGAGAGAAGCCCCCGATAAGGGCACTGAGCAGTGATGTCACATGTACTTCCACGCCAGTGCAGAGACAAGACCACTATGAATGATGGATCCCACTAACCAAGCTGGTACTTTTGGACAACAGACTGGCATTGTCTTTTGAGAAGCGCAGCCACTTAACTCTCTGTTTTTGCCCAGTGCTGTTGACCCCTTCTCATTATTCCAAGTCATTTTATTACACAGTCTGAAAAATGGCTCAGCTCATCCCTGAGATTATGAGCTCCCCGAGAATATTCACCATTTTTCACTTCTTTCAGCACAGAGCTTGACATATTGTAGGAACTCAATAAATTTAATAAATAAATGAATGGCTCCTGGATTGCCTGAGAACTTCTAATCAGAAGGCTGAATGAAATTAATACCACACTCAATCGTGACTTTTCCTTACAAATAAAACAAAGCCTCAGGTCTTGACAGTATCACTTAATTCTGTTAATTATTGAATCAACCACTTCCATAGATGGAAAATTCATTTTTAATACCTAGGTTAAAGTAGTCCCATATTGAAGGTCACAGTTAAGGAAATATATTTGTAAATGGGTTATTTTAGAAGCCAATGTCTAGAACCAAGGACTAGTAAAGCCAGAATTCAGTATCAAAGACTTCTTCTAAAACATGAAGCCCGGAGAGTTACAGAATTCCAAGAATCATTTCAATCATATCACAGAAACATGCATCTGCATTTTAATACAATTTGTTAAAGAGAGAAAGAAACAAAAACACACAATTTCTCTTTTCTGTCTCCTCCCTTTGGTACTTGTACTAAATGTTGAACTTTGGCCCATTATGTAGGTGACGTTCTAGCTCGTGATTTCAGCCTGAAAATTATATTCTTCCTTCTCCACAAAGAAAGAGCTACAGGTGATCACCTGTTTTAGAAATACCAGCTTCACACCCAGGACATTTTGTCTATTAGGTTTAAAAAAAAAAAACTTTGGTCTTTTCTCCAGCGCGGAGAACTTTAGGTAGAATATGAGTCATTAAAAGGCTGATTCATTTCAAAAATAAACAAGAAAAGATATCACTAAAGCTGCGAGAGTTTTACTCAAATTTTGGATGCTGTTTGCTTTCGAATTTTGTTTTGCATAATGGTCTTTTTATCAATCCCTTAGATGGTGAATAGGCCCAGAGATGATAAAATCATGTATGTCTATATCAAGAATTAGCTGATAGTATAACACAGAGATTGGGTCATTTATTAATACATATTGCAATGTAACAAAATATAGTTCAGCCTCCTCCACCTCCTGCAAAAAGCAACATTGAGAAAGAGAAGGCCTGGGGAGGAGACACATTCTCCTACACTAGATCTGGATGTCGGGCAGACTTCCTGCAAGCCTGATTTAACAGCTCATAGGGCAATAAGAATCCATTGTGTTTGTTTTTTTCTTTTCTTTATCTGACTCTATAATCATTCTCCCTGCTCAACCAATTCCCTAGCCATAGTGACTACATGAGTTAATTGTTTCTGTTTAATAAACCACCACAAAACTGAGTGACCTAAAAGACAATGGTTTGTTATTTTTCATGATGATGTTTTTGGCTTGCTTTATTTTCCCTACTGTTGCCATTCTTGTAGCCTCATTAAGCTCAGAGGCAGCTGAGCCTGAAGGTCCAGCAGCCTGCTAGTGCCGTCTTGAGCTCTGTGGACCTCATCTTCACGGGGCACTGTTCTCCAGGGGACTCCTGGCTTCTTCCCATGGCGGTGCTCGTACAGAATCTTAAAGAGTAAAATCTGGTAGCTGAAAATTCTCGGACAGAGTTGCACAGTGTCATTTTTCCCACCTTGTATTGGTCAATGCAAAGGAAAAAAAAAAAGAAAAGAAAAAAACTCTTGAAAGCAAAGTGTTGAAAGAGCTTCCACATCTTACTGAGAGCTCTGGGAATCACTCCAGAAGGAGGAACGGTCACAGAGAGCTTTGATTCTTTCTTCTGTAATATCCAAACACTTGCTTTATTTTCAAACTGCATATTTTAATGCGACACCACACTGTCCCCTAGGTGGCATTGTATATTTTGGTAGCTACCGAGGAAGATGGAGGAAAGAGATTGATTTCTTTCCCAGAAGTTTTAGCAAACATCTGGCCCATGTTCGTGGCCAGGAAAATGGTACCCACATCAATTTGGGGCCTAACCCTCCAACTGGGAGAGTCAATGACATTACATTTAAATGGCTGTCCCTTAGAAGTGATATTTCCCCAAAGCAAGATTAGGGTAATCATCCTCCCCAAAGGAAAACCTTCTGTGGATTTCAAAACCAAAAGAAGTTCACTGCACAGTGCTATGAAATGTGGGTGAGAACTTTATTCCAGATCTCTCAACAAACCCAATAGCACCCTTTCTATCAAACTATTGCTCCTTCGTTTGGAAATTAGGATTATAGACCTTAGGACCATTATCTTCCATTTACTATTTATTTGACTCTATGCAAGTTAATTATCCTCTCTGAGCTTCAGTTTCTTTGAAGAAAAGGAGTAACCATCATGAGAAGGATCTTGAGGAAATTAAATGAGATAATGTATGTTAAGTAACTATCAGAGTATCTTACAGCTAGAAAACGCTGCCCAAATGACATGTACTGACATCCACATTCACAAATCTGTGATTAGCAGATCTTATAAAAAGCATTGGATACAGGCACAAAGATTTTCATGTCTATAGTACACAGAACCAGTTCTCACAGATGAAAATCTAGGAACACATATGCTATTTCAGGGTTTCCAAGGAGCTTTTTATAACCATGGGTCTGAGCATAATATAAGCACCTAAGAGCCATTTATTGTAAATTTATATTTGATGTTTTCTCACAAAATAATGTACAAGGAACCAGAGGATAGGCAGCTCAGGAGGTTTAAAGATGACCTGCATTGTATATTAGAAGAATTTCAGAAGTGGACAAAGTGGCCTTAAGCAGGACAGAATGAGAACTTTTCTCTGAATTTAGACTTTAAATATACGCATGCTTCTCGATTACACATTCCGTAATATGACTTATAATGGCCTTGAACAGAACTTGACAACAACAGTGAAAAAAGAAAACAAACAAACAAGAAAACCAAAACAGATAGGAGACAGGTTTGACCGCCCAGCTTCACGTGGGCTGAGCATCTTTCACTTTCCAATTTTCAAATTTCACTTGATCTTAGTTTCTGGCTTTGGCCCCCTCTTGATTTGATTATTGAGTTTTGAGACTCCGGTTTTAAAGTAACTTGAGAGATAAAAGCTTTTCACTTTTGATTACACTTACTTGGGGGTTACAGGCATGTGTGGTAACTGTATCCTCAGGCCCTTATTCCTTCCCAGTAGCGAGCACCACTCAAAGGAATGAGAGCAGCTTGCATTAGCACCAGCCGCGAGTCCTCACATTGCCTCGGAGACACTTGGGCAATTTCTGATCATTTGTTACAAAGAGGCTCTGCCATTTCTCTCAGCCAGAAGGAAAATAGCATTGCCTCCTCAATTGCATCTCAAGGACTCAGCTAATGCAGCCCTGGTGCTCTTCTCTGGATAGAAATATCTACAGAGGCTTTGAGAGCTCAGATCAAGTATTTTCACTGTCAGCCACCAAAGGCGTTCTGCCCCCTGCCTGCCACAATTACTGGACTTTCTAGCCAGCAAAAATAGGCAATCTGACATTTCTTCGAATACTCCTGTCAATATTGAACTATGGATTGCCTTAAAAAGAGTCATTCTTTGCCCTTAGTGGCTCAAAGTACATTGCAAAGGTTCTGTAATCCTGTGTGTCAGTCTGGGGCATGAGCCTTACAGATTACTCTATACCCAGTAATAATGGTCCCCACAACATGGTCTACGGAATCCCTGTCTCGCTGCTAGGTAGAGAAAGAAAGCACATCTTCCAATATGTAGATCTCTTCCAGAGGAAGAGACACCTTCTTTCTTTTTGATTCTTTCTTAGCAAAGGAGCTGCAGAGAAAGAAATGTGACAAACAGGATTTTAGAAGATGAGTGGTTATTGTACCAGTGACGTCTAGAGAGTCTGGATTCATGCCTGTAGCAAGAGGGGCGTTAGTGGAGCTGCCAGACCCCAGGGCTTCCATTTACTCATGTATTCAGGAACACTTCAATGTACACAATGACTTTGTCTGTCATTAGTAAAACTTCTTCAAAGCATTTTTTTTTAAGTAATACGGTTGTTCTGTGTGATGTAGAACTACAATGCTACCAGGTATGAGATTCAGCAGCCAACATTGTTTAGGACACTGTAGTTTACTCCTTTAGGGTATAGTTAACTTGTAGAGTACATTAAAGGATACATAAAACAATATGAGAAAAAGTCTGTGTCTCTGCCATGCATCATCAATTATATTGCATTTCCAATCTATGTAAAATAGGACCAGTTATGCAATGGTGTTCACCTTAAATAGCTGATGTTTTAATAGACAGACCACTCTCTAATATAACAGCCACATACTCACATCTTCAGTAGCTAATGTACTTGAGACAATAGGATATCTTTGTGAATTCTCACAAATATGAAAATTGAAGTAATAACACCTCGTGTGTTTTCCAAATTGAAAATACAAGATTAGGCCTTCATGGGCCACTGAGATAAACAGTATTAAATTCTAGGAATTAGGAAGGAAAAAAAAGTAGAGAACAATAAAAATCTTCACATAAATGGAAACGAAGAGCCTTTTCCAAATAATTTTTGAACAGAGAAAAGGTCCTGTTGTGATTGTTGAGCTCTGTCTGTTTTATAAGGCAGCAGAAGCGAGACCCAGTCTTGAGAGTGACAGGCAATATTTCCCAATTTTAAATAAAATATTCATGGAAAGACCAGGCCAAGGAATAGAAGTCAGACACCTTGCCTTCAGTAGATTATTATCTAATAAAGGACACCAAATGCCAACAACTTTCTATACCAAGAGTAAATATAAATATAGTATTAACCAAGGTATAGAAAGAAATCCCTAGGTAGCAATGAAAAAGTCACAGGTGGATTCTAAATGGGAGTATCTGGAAATGCTTCACTGAGGACATAGGAATGTCATGACTTGTCAGGTTCCTATGGCCCTGGTCTCGGTTAGCGCAGGAAGGAACCAGGCGAGAGGCAGGTTAGAAGTACAAGCTTGTGGAAGGCCGGCTAGCCCTTACTTTCCGGGTAGCCCCGAGCGACCTCCGCACCAGCCTTTTATTGAGCCAGAACTACACAGGTGAGGGGAGTAATTAACAATATGACTGCTTGCTGAGGGCACGGGCTCCTCCCACAAGGAACTCCTGTGGACGAATGGCCCGAGGTCCACGCCTCAGCTGCAGATCATCTTGCTCGGATGTCATCTGGCTCTTGGCGTCTCCTACATAGGAACCTCAAAACAGAATAAGATCCAGCAAGAGGAAGGAGATTGCAAGTACAGCAGAATGAGAGAGGGAATTAATGAGAGACCAGCACGAGAGCATGAACATGACTATGAACATAGGAGACCCCTTCAAGGAATGGTGCACAGAGTACAGTGAGCAAAACCTATCATGTGTAAGGTATGTCAGGACAACAGTAACCCATCAGCCCTTGGCTCAGAGACATTCAGATATAGTGGGTATAATGTATGTTTTTAATAATACATAGAGCTTATTACATAACTCTATGTAACATATACATAGAGTTAAAATTACCAGTTTACTGGTGAGTGTAGAGTTGAGTGCTATTGAGTACAGCTGAGTGACAGTTGGGTGTACAGTTTGAGTATATTCAAATTGTGATGCAACCATCACCACTATCCACCTCTAGAACTTTTTCATCTTTCCAAATTGAAACTTCACATCCTTCAAACATGAGCTCCCAGTTTCTCCCTCCCCCTAGCTCAGGAAATCACAATTTTTACTTTCTCTCTCTGCGAATTGGAATAGTCTTGGTAACAAATGCAAGTGGAATCATACAGCATTTGACGTTTTGTCTGATCTCTTTCACTTAGCAAATGTCTCCAAGGCTCACGTACATGGCAATATTTGTCAGAATTTTATTGATTGTTAAGGATGAATAATATTTTGTTGTGTGTTTATATCTTTCATTCATCATCTGCCCATGGGCATTGGTTTGCTTTCATCTTTTGGCTATTGTGAATAATGTTTTTTTTTAATCATAGCTGTGTACATTAATGCAATCATGGGGTACCGTGTGGTGTTTTCATATACAATTTGAAATATTTTCATCAAACTGGTTAACATAGCCTTTATGTCATTTTTTTAGTTATTGTGTTAAGACGATTATATTCTACTCTTAGAAAGATTCACTTGTACCTTGTAAGATAAACTATAGAAGTGATCCCTCCAATCACCCTCCCTCTACCCATCCCTACTCCCCTTACCCCCCCCCATATTCTTAGGCTACAATTAGGTTATAGCTTTCATATGAAAGCCATAAATTAGTTTCATAATAGGGCTGTATACATTGGATACTTTTGCCATAAACATGTGTAAAAATACGTGTTGGAGTATTTCACTTCTTTGGGGTATGTAAATATATTCTACTATATTCTAATTATTGGAGTTGCTGAAATACATTCTAATTCTGTTTTTAACTTTTTTTAGAAACCACCATACTATATCCCACAGTGACTACACCATTTTACCTTCCCACCCAAACCTACATCACCAGATTGTCACCAACATCTATTATTTCCTGTTTTGTTGATCGCCACTCTAAGGGATGGGAAGTGGTATTCATGCAGGCTATTTGAATTATCTTCAGAACAGCACTGAAAGCATAACATTAGTACTCAATTTTGTAGGACAGATTTACAGACCTGAAATAACTTCCCCATGTGTGTTGGTTCTTAACCAGTAAAACTAGGATGGAATTTGGAACTACTTAGGTGAAAGGTACACATGCAAATCCCATTCTCATCATGATGAGAGCATGGGATTTGCTTTTAAGCATTGAGTTAGTATATCTGGCATTTGTGGAAGGATGAGACATGGTCTTGTTCTCTCATCTGATCCTCATCTCTTTTTTCCTGCTGTACTCTCTCTTTTAACTACAAGTGTGTATGCTGTAAGTCCTCACCGTGCAAAGCACCTTTCCAAATCCACATGAGTCATGCCACCTCTTACTTACTGGCACACCCTAGTATTTTCATGCATGTTTTAGTTCCTTACTTAAAGATTTTTTTAGACTTTTTTTTTTTTGTTTAAGATAGAGTCTCACTTCTTTGCCATTGGTAGAGTGCCATGGCATCACAGCTCACAGCAACTTCCAGCTCCTGGGCTTAGGCGATACTCTTGTCTCAGCCTCCTGAGAAGCTGGGACTATAGGCACCTGCCACAATGTCTGGCTATTTTTGTTGTTGTTGTAGTTTGGCCAGGGGCCAGTTTGAACCTGCCACTCTTGGTATATGGGGCCAGTGCCCTACTCACTCAGCCACAAGTGCCACCTTATATTTCTTTTTAATAAGTGCTCAAAATTACTTCTAGCTATTTTTTCCTGATGTACAATATCTGTCTTGTATTACCATGAATGGAGTATGCATGATTTATCAAGGCTCAAAGAAATTCTATTCAGCATAACTCCCAGAAATTTGATTCTTGCCTTGTTTTCTTTGGATCCTGGAGTAGAGTCATGAGAATAAAATTGTCATCAAAAAATAAGCAATGGGAAGATTAAGGAGTCAAGGAAAATAGTTAAAGACTGACTATAATAATAGTTGATGGAAAAGAGACTGAAGATCTGATCTAATGGAAAAGTAATAAACATAGGAAGAGACAGAATTGATAAGAGTGGTTATACAGATAGTGAAAGAATAGAAGATGGATTTGTGACTAGTGGGATGGTAGGACTAGCTTAGATATTAAGTAGAAATAGAAATGTAAGTTTAGAGGAATTAATACAATAAATCCACTTTTTGACTTAAAAAATGTGAGGTAATTCATATAATTTCTCTTAAGGTTACTTATGTAGAAGGGTAATATGTCATGATTAATTTCAGGGTGCCAACTTGAATAGGGCACAGGGTGCACAAATAGTAAATCCATCATTATTCTGAGTGAGTTTGTGTTTGGAGGAGATTAACATTTGGTAGACTGAGTAAAGCCAGTTTTCCTACCTAACATGGCTGGGACTCATGCAATTAGCTGAAGGCCTTCATGGAAGAGAAGGGTTGCCCTCTTCCCAAAGAAGCAAGAACTCCTTCTGCCTGATGGCTTCAGCTGAGCCTTCTGTCTTTTCCTTATTTCAGACATGCACTGAACCATCAGCTTTGCTTGGATCTTGAGCCTGCCAGTTTTGAGAATGGAACTTACTCCATCAATCCTCCTGAGTCACTGGACTGTTGACTACAGAGCTTGGGATTTCTCAGCCTTGATAGTCATGTGAGCTAATTCCTTTTGATCTTTCTCTCTCTCCTGCATGTGAGCTCATAAAAACAGTGAGAAAGATAGAAAACTCTAATACACATTTAATTATAAACATCTCCTGCCATGGAGGAGAGGTAAGGGATGGGCAGAGGATAGGAAAAAACAGGGCTATGGAAGGAATATTCTGAATATGTGAATATGATGCCATAAAAAAGCCAGGAAGGTGATGATTTCTAGGAATAATATGGCCTATGGCATTGAAACCACTGGATAGCCACAAAAGGCAGGGCAAGAAGATGTAACCATTGAGTGTTTATAACTGATTTTTTTTTTTTTTGAGACAGAGCCTCAAGCTGTCCCCTTGGGCAGAGTGCCGTGGCATTACAGCTCACAGCAACCTCCAACTCCTGGGCTCAAGCGAGTCTCTTGCCTCCGCCTCCCAAGTAGCTGGGACCACAGGCACCCGCCACAACGCCCGGCTATTTTATTTTTGGTTGCAGCCGTCATTGTTGTTTGGCGGGTCCGGGCTGGGGATTTGAACCTGCCACCTTAGGTGTATGTGGCTGGCGCCTTAGCCGGTTGAGCTGTAGGCGCCGAGCCAAAAGATTTACTTTTAGGCAGCTAGTTCTATAGTAGATTTGTCTTTAATGCATTCAGTAAGGAAGAAAGGAAAGCTCTTTCATCTTCATGATTAGAATCTTCAGAACAAATGTGAAATTTGTGAGATATGATGAATAGTCTATAACTCGGCATAAATGTGTGATAAAATGTTAACTTTTCATTTTGTGCTTTTTAAGAGATAGACACCAGTTCTATTTGGGGCTTCGGCTCTCCCCCATGTCCCTGTATATGAACAAGGGATGAGTTATGTCTATCTGTCCAACCATATTGAGAGATGTATGTATTTCTCATGTATGTCCTGAAGACTAACAGGGCACCTTACAACAGAGTTTCTGAAAAGTACTGGTCTCTTTCTACTTATTGTTGAATTTTAGTACTATTAAAACCCATCTTAGTGTTAAGCATATAAAGTAACAGTGACCTACATACAACCAGTATGACCTTGGTAAGTCAACCCTTTTTGAACCTCAGTTTCTTCATTGGTAAAATGGAGATAATAATATCTATATTTTAGGCTAATGTGTATTATGAGAGCTAATTTTTATAATGTTCTTATAGTAGAAACATAGAAAGCACTTGATTCAAGGTGATCTGATATGAATGCTAATAGTTTCAGCTCAGGTTGGGTCTGGTTATATACATCATCCTTCTTTGGGATAGAGGTTATTGGTTTAGGGGAGGGGGGATGTAGGGGCTGTCTTACACCAGTTAGCCCTAAATCAGTAGCAATACTGAAATTTAAAAATAGCCAACTTAAGGTACACCTGAAAGGCAATTTCTCTCTATTTTTCTCAGCCTCCATAGGTAGTAGACATCTTTTACCCTTCTAAGGTGACTCCTTACCAATCTGAGTAATCTTCAGTTCAGCTTGACTGCTATAACTTTTTTTTATTCTAGAGTTGTCACCAGCGTTATCACCAAAGAAGCCTTCTCATCCAGTCATGGATTTTTTCAGTTCACATCTTTTAGTTGACTCTTCCTCACCAGCAACTAATTCTAGTCAAGCAGAGGCCCAGGAAGCAGTTGTGAACGATTTTCTTCTTTCTGATGAAAATCTTCAGAAGGTGGAAAATGTACTTGATCTTTGGAGTTCAGGTCTTAAGGTATTGCAGTTTTTTAGTATAGTTGTTTAAAATGCAGTTTTGCTTTTGATTATACTGTTTATTCTCTTCTTTGAATTACAAAGTGTTTTTTAATAATCATTTGTTTCCCGAGAAGATCAGTCCAGTGTGCTTCTTAGTCTTTCATGTACTTGTGAGTCACCTGGGGATACCGTTAAACTGCAGCTTCATACTCAATCGGTTTCTGGCAGGACCCACGTTATGCATTTCTGTCAAGCTCCCCAGAGATGCGGCTGTTCCAAAACCATACTTCGAGTTGCCAGGTTTTAAATAGTTGCTGGAACAGCTCTACATGTTCCACTGAATTTCTCAGATATTTTGAAAGGCTTAGCCTATACGAGACTGAGGCATATTGAGCCTTTACCATGTCTTAGTTATGACAAATGGAAATGTCTCCTTTTGTGTGAAACACAAGATCTGATTTTAGCAATCGCTCTTATGGCAACCACATGTATAACTGATAAGTCTCTAAAAATTTTTATTTTGGTGACGTTAGTGGCCTCAAAGTAAAACAAAAATTTTACAGAGGTGGCAAGTTCTTTACTATTTTTTTTTAGAAATGGAGAAAATGACTGTTTGAGAAAACTAAATAGCATTCACATACATGAAGAAATTATGGCCATGTTAGCTCTATTTATGGCATTTACATTCTATTTTTCTATTATTTGGAACTTTCAATTCTAGGAAGGATCTTTTGGCATAGGTTTTAACATTTTCCCTCTTTGGACCAGGTTTAAATTCATACTTCTAATAATAGCGTAAGTCCGTTGGAATAGCGTACCTCCCACCATGTAAATTGTTACCCGTTCAGTTAACCATACCCAATATCGAGACTTTTTGATAACAAATGCTTATTGGACATCTTTACTTAGGCCAGTCAACTTAGTTTGAAAAGATGTAGCAATTTGTTGTAAGGTGAACTTGTGATAAACGGTTCAGGGGGAGAAAGGATCAGCTCCCTAGTTTTCATAACTGCCTGATCATATGAGTTTTGTTTTTGTTTTATTTTTTGGAATTTTTTGGTCAGAGCTGGGTTTGAACCCAACACCGCCTGTATATGGGGCTGGTGCCCTACTCCTTGGGCCACAGGCACCACCTAACTGCCTGGTCATATGGCTCAGCCTAGGCTGTAATCCCATTTCTTTTTTACCTGATCCGTCTTGATGTGTACGTTAAGTCCTTGAATTAACAAAGGGCCTTAGTGATGAGGTTGAAATTTTTTTCATGACAACAGGACTGCAGGTAAAATTACTTAAAGTCAGAAAAATTAATTTTCACTGGTATGGTGAATGTGAACAGTGAAGAAATGTGACTGTTGAACTTACACATGTTTTTCATTAGTGTGTTCTGATTTTTTTTAATTTTTAAATGATAATTATATATTTGTGGGGTACAACATGATGATTTGGTATACAATGTGGAATGCTTAAATCAACCTGATTAACATAAGCATCACCTCACTTATCTTTTGTGGTAAGACATTTATAATCTACTCTGAGTTATTTTGAAATATACCTTTGCATTGTACACTTTAGGTGAGATCCCACCAAATGCCTCCTTTCCAGCAATCACCCTTCCTTTTCCTCTCCCCTCTCCCTCGTGTTGATTGCTTGGTCTGATTTTCATGTTTCTTAAATTCAATGTAGTTTTAGGAATGGATATTAAAGGAACAAAGTACTTAATTGTCGGTATATTTATTTTTTCAGACAAACGTCTTATCCGAAATAAGTAAATGGAAACTTAATTTTATTGACTGGCACCGAATGGAAATGAGAAAAGAGAAAGAGAAACATGCAGCACTTTCAAAACAGCTGCAAAACCAGATCAATGAATTGAAGGAGCTGCAAAAAACCTTTGAAATTTCCATTGGGAGAAAAGATGAGGTCTTCTTTTCTATATCTCTTTTTAACTGAGATTCAGTAAATGTTTTGCTAGGTAATAAATTCTAAGAATTAATGATTACTGAGTGTATACTGTGTATACTTAGTATACATAAATCAAAACGTAGCCTTGTACTCCATAAATGTATACAACTATGATTTGTCGCTTTGAAATTTTTTTTGTAAAGAGTATAATTGTAGGTACACTTTTTTTTACTTTCTAATGTCTTGTTTCTAATTACCCTTAAGAGAACATCAGAACCAGTTTTACCCACATTTTAAACAACCCTTTGGGCATCATTTTAAGCATCTCAAATTCTTTTTTTTCTTTATTTTGTTTTGTTTTGTTTTTTGAGACAGAATCTCACGTTGTCACTCTCAATAGAGTACAATGGTGTCACAGCTTATAGCAACCTCAAACTCTTGAGCTCAAGCCTTAAGATTCTCTTGCCTCAATCTCCCAAGTAGCTGGAACTACTGCCACAATACCTAGCTATTTTTCTGAGAAGGGGTTTTGTTCTTGCTCAGGCTGGTCTCAAACTCATGAGCTCAGGCAATCCACCTGCCTCAGCCTCCCAAGTGCTGGGATTACAGGTGCAAGCCACCACACTCAGACCCCCCACCCCTTTTTTTTTAGCCAAATTCTCAATTGTCCAGGCTAGAGAGCAGTGGCTATTTATGGGTGCGGTCACAGCATACTGCATTCTCTATCTCCTGGGCTCAAGCGGTCCTCCCAGCTCACCCTCCTCAGTAGCCAGGACATTAGGTGCATACTCCCACACCCAGCTTCAAGCACCTCAAATTCTGTCTAAATGAGAACACCTCATTTCATTTTCTGTTAGCTTCTTAAAAACTTAAGAGTAAACTTCAGGTCTCTTGTTAATTTTTTGCCTTCTGATAGTTCTTAAAACAAAGCAGATGGGCAAGAAATTGGTCTCCCCCCCAGCCCCCACATCTATTTATGGATAAGAAGGTGGTAACTTTCAGAGGAGAAAGACTTGTGGCAGGCACCTCTGCTGCTTGTCCACAGAAGCAGCATTCAAGTATTTTAATGAACTTGATGAAATTTTGGGTTTTTTTAAAATATGGATATCTTTTGGTTTTGTGGGATATGATATAAAATTGAATAATTTATGCAGATTGCTTTTTTAAAACAATGGATACTAATGTCAGTCACTTATTATCCTCAAAATTCCATTCTAAGAATTATTTTGAAGTATCAACACAAAAAGAATATAGACACCATATATTCAGTTTATGTAACAGTCATATACCTCCATTCAGCGTAATAAATAGAATATTACTGATGTCTTAGAATGTCCAAGACATATTCCCATTTTGAAATTATTTAAGGAAGAACAATAATAATTGTCTCTTAGTTCTCTTAGAATTGTTCTATTAGAACAAATAAATGTCTCTTAGTAAAAGTGCCCAGTTTATAAAATCTCTTTCTAATATGGCTATTTTTAGAAATACACATAGTTAACCACCTCCCTGCATTGACCACCTCCTTAAGCTGACCTGATTTTCATAGACCAGACAGGCACCATAGTACAGTAGACGTACTTCCTTACATTGCCCACCTCTGTATGTTGACCAGTTTGTTGCAGTCCCTTGCATGGTCAGAGGTTACACAGGTAACAGAGGTTCTAATGTATTTCAGTTATTCAGTTATATAAGAGAGAATATTATCTTAACATTGAAAAGCCTTCTAGGATTTCTTAAGAACAAGAATATCACTGAAGAAGTGCATCTAAATATGACCATTACTTGCTTTTACAAATGTGTTTAATCCAGAAAATCATTAAACAATATTAACGAACTTCTGTATCTAAGGTAAGTAGTAGGGTCTAGAAAGATATTTTAAACCCGGCACCTGCCCTCAAGTCTAGTGAATAATGGTTTTGTGTGTGTCACAAAACTTTCAAATGTATAATTGTTTTTCCTGAATTAAATGTCAGTAGCTATATTAATTTTCATGTACGTAAACCTTTTACTAATGATGACCAAGACATAAACATAATGATTTCTTTCCTCTTTTGTTCCCCTTCATCTGTTGATATTCAGTGTGTTCATATGGGGAAGTTTGTCAGTCTTTTTAAAGGTAGTAATGAGGTTAACTGGATCATGGATCAGTATAGTAGTGATCTAAAGTTATTCTTCTATAGCACTTTTTTGATCTGTGAGAAAATCATTCTGCCAATTGCTGTTTTTGTAACATCATAGTAATTGAGTTAATTGCTGTTTATAGGTGATTTCTAGCTTGTCCCATGGCATAGGCAAGCAGAAGGAAAAGATGGAGTTGATGAGAACATTCTTCCACTGGCAAATTGGCCATATCAAATCCAAACAGGATGTAAGTATAAAAAAGAGAAGACCACTGATGGATATTAGACTCTGAACTCCAAAGGGTTTAGGGTCACGTATTAGAACTCTTGTTAAAGTCTAAGAAAGATATGTTTTCTCTAAGTATAGTTTAGAAAAACTACCTCTTAGTTTTCATAGACATATGAGATACATATTTTATTTTTATGTATATGGGTGTATACATTACACATACACACATATAAATATCATTTGCTGCTTCAGAGAAGATTAATAAGGATTGCACCTAACCTAAACTACAAATGCCCTGGTAATGGAACCCTTTTAGCAAATGTGGCCTCAGATGTGGAGAAAACGTATAATCCTTAACATGTCATGTGCATCCCATATTGTCTCTACTTTTAAGATGCCTGAATACCTTTTCATAAAGAGGCATTACTGCATTTGTACATTAAAAAGTAGTGCAAATATCTGTTGTATAGACTTGCCTGTGATTAAAAATTAAAGAAAGCCATGTCTCTAGACCTTTCTAAAAATTATCCTTAGTTTGTAGTATATCATTTAAACTTGAACATCTTTCATTTTAATTAAATAAGAGGTGAGTCAATATTTCAAAGTAAATAGTGAGCTGAGAAAGACTTCCATGTACATGTATATGAGATCTCCCACAAGAAGACAGAGTACAGAGGTCCACAATATAGACGATGGATTTTTTTTTCATGTGAGCAATAATCTCTGCGTATTTATTTAGCTTTCAGGAGGTTAATATTTAGGGAAAAAGCTATTATGGGTTCAGTCTCCCTTATCCTAAATGCCTGAGACTAGATGTTTTAGATTTCAGGCTGTTTCAGATTTTGAAATATTTTCATATATAAAATGCAGTATGTTGAGTATGAGACCCAAGTCTAAGCATGAAATTCATTTGTATTTCATATCCACCTGATACACATAGCCTACAGGTAATTGTACATGATATTTTTTAATGATTTTGTTATTGAAACAAAGTTTGTGCTGAGGACTTATGTACAGAATTTTTTCTACTTGTAGCATCATATCAGCACTCAAAGTTTGCATTTGGGGGTTAGGGATGCTCAGCCTGCATTGTGGAATAGGATTTCTCCTTTAAGAATACTTCCTAGTGTTTTCATTTTTTTTTATTAATCCTTATGTATTACATCTACATTAATCATATTGAAATGAGCTGTTAAAAATGAGTATGCTGCATTTTGAAAGTTATTTGTCAAATGGCATAATGAGGATACGTATCTGTTGTTAAATGTCAGCTAGAATAGTTGACTATCCATCACTTCTGGATAGTTCTTCAAATTTAAGAAAATTGAGAATGGGAACTATGTTTTCAAAAGAATTTAAAGTCATTGATAAAAGATCTATATTCCTATTTGAATCAGGCTGGCGTTATATATGGTGGCATAAATTCATCCTGCTTACGAGGTAGCAGCCACCAAGCCAAAGAGAAAGGGGTGTCATCTGAAGCCACAGCTGTCCCTTTTTTTTTTTTTTTTTGCTTTCCAGCAACTCTTTTGTTATTCTGGTTATGCTATCCCCCCAAAGTCATCCACGTTTATAGCTAAGATGGCAAGTGGCATATACTCATTTTCTCTCGTTCGGCTTTTTTCTCTTTCCCCTGATTTGATTAGTTACAGAAAGCAATGATGTCATGGGTAAGAGCTCAGCCTCTACAGTCAGGCAGGTCTAGCTTTACCGTGCCTACTAGCGTGACCCAGGAAGGTTAGGTAACCTCTCTAGCCTGCTCTCCCATGCGCAAGATGAGAATAATGTGATTACACAGGATTAACTGGTACCCCTACCACCAGGTTATGTTAGTATTACTAGCAGTGTATTTATCACTGTGTTTTTGAGGTTCCATATTACTTTCATTTAGGTCTATGAAGATAAACTAGCTGACCAGTACTTCCAGAGAAATTTAGTGAAGAAAGTCTGGAAAGGCTGGCGTTCCATAATACAAAAGCAATGGAAAGATGTGGTGGAGCGAGCTTGTCAAGCAAGAGCTGAAGAAGTTTGTGTCCAGATTTCCAATGATTATGAAACCAAAATTGCTATGGTAAACTTTAACTTTTAACTTTTTTTAATATAGTAAAAAGATGGGTAGACTGTTAATTTATAGTTAAACTTCTCTTTTGGTCTTTATGTAGCCAAGAGTAAAGACAAAAACCAAAAATGTTTATCCTTGTGTTAATTGAAATAAACTAGGTTCTTAAAAGCTTGATAGAAAGCAGTTGTATGTAAATTAAAACTATTTCCCCATTGATGTTTAATCATGATAGTGTTTCCATGGGAAAATATTTAGGACCTAAAATGAAATAAAGACATTCTAAAGAATGCCGTAGGCCTCTTAAAGTCAAATATTAAAGGGAAAAAGATTTTCATTATTACAGCAGTAAATTCCTAACATTAAAAATCAATTTCTTAATAAAAATAATTTTCTGTAATTCAAAATGACATACAAAAAAATATATGTAGTCTCCTTAGCTTTGGTCTACAGAAAAGTGTGTTTGCATATAACATCACTCCACTTCACATTCTATAGATAACACTTACTTTTTAAAAATTCTGTTAATATTGCAGGTACTTAGTTATTAGTTTTCTGAAGGGACTCAGACTGTCTATGACTCTTAATGTGTTTTGTTTATTACCCCACATAAAAGTTTTATGGTAAGAAATAACGTATCTTTTTGCAAAATGAAAACATATCATCAATCTTCAATGGGACTGGTATAAAATTCCCCTTAGTTGAGCCTTGACTTTGTGGTTAGGAATGAACATGATCTGTTGATGGAGTTAATAGAGACAAAATATATCTTTTAAAGTAAATTGAGACACAAAAGAGGGAAAGTGTTGTTAGTATGTCACATAAGAATAACCTCACAGTGTAAGTCTGTTTTTCAGCAATAATATTCCTCTTTGTATCTCAAATTGTTTTCTTTTTTTTCTGATTCTCCATATTTTAGTTAACTGGTGCTTTGGAAAATGCAAAAGCTGAGATTCAAAGAATGCAACATGAAAAAGAGCACTTTGAAGATTCCATGAAAAAAGCTTTCATGAGGGGTGTCTGTGCATTAAATCTTGAAGCTATGACTATGTTTCAAAACAAAAATGATACAGGTTTGTATTTCACTGAAGATTCTCTGCCTACTTTCAGGAAAGGATTTGAGGAGATTTGGGTGATTTCTATAGTGTCTGGTATGAATATTCTGCAATGGAGATGTTTCATCCAGGTAGTGATATTTTCAGTTTCACAGTGTCATGAAGTCTGCTGTGAAAATAAGCTCAGTCACAGGTGCTTATGATATCTTAGATCTGATCAAGAAAACTGTCAGCTCCTAAGCATTTAAGCTGAATGTTAAAGTAGTGCTTTTAATATATAACATTATTTTAAGGCTCCTTCAACTATAATTTTAATGCCTTTTTAAGTATAAAATGTCTATTTTTATTTTTTCCCAAGTAGACAAATTCCTTGGAATATTTTGTTGATGATATATTTTTTTAATTAAATCATAGCTGTGTACGTTAATGATGCAGTCATGGGGTACAGTGTGCTAGTTTTATATACAATTTGAACTATTTTCATCAAACTGGTTAACATAGCCTTCATTGCATTTTCTCAGATATTGTGTTAAGACATTTATATTCTACATTTAGAAAGTTTCACATATACCGTTGTAAGATGCACCATAGGCGTGGTCCTACCAATCACCCTCCCTCCACCCATCCTCCCGCTTCACGTCCCCTTCCTCTCCCCTCTCCTCATATTCTTGGGCATATAATTTGATAGGAAAGCAATAAATTAGTTTCATAGTAGGGCTTGAGTACACTGGATACTTTTTCTTCCATTCTTGAGATACTTTGCTAAGAAGAGTATGTTCCAGCTTTATCCATGTAAACATGAAGGAGGTAAAGTATCTTTCTTTAAGGCTGCATAATATTCCTTGGTGTACATATACCACAATTTATTGATCCATTCATGGGTCGATGGGCATTTGGGCTTCTTCCATGATTTAGCAATTATGAATTGGGCTGCAGTAAACATTCTGATACAAATGTCTGTGTTGTAATGCGATATTTGGCCATCTGGGAATATACCCAACGAAGGAATTGCAGGGTCAAATGGCAGGTCTATTTTTAGTTCTCTAAGTGTTCTCCAGACATCTTTTCCAAAGGAATGTATTAGTTTACAATTCCACCAGCAGTGTAGGCGTGTTCCCTTTTCTCCACATCCACGCCAGCATCTCTGGTTTTGGGATTTTGTGATATGGGCTAATCTCACTGGAGTTAGATGATATCTCAGAGTAGTTTTGATTTTCTTTTCTCTGATGATTAAGGATGGTGAGCATGGGAAATTTTAAATAGAGAGTGCCTTTCTTAAGGCTTTGATCCTCAAGCACAACACTTGATGGCATAGAATGGTACAATGGGGCTTGGCTTATGTATGAGCCCAGGGAGTCTGGTGATATGCTGATAGAACCAGACATGGCTAGTGGTGTCAGGCAGGGCAGAGAGGCAGGCTGAGCAGCAGAGGTGCCCCTGGGGTGTGCACACCCAGCATAACAGCAGCAGCCAAGGGCGTGACAAAGCAGAGCAAGAGATAAGCCATAGTGTCAATGGAGCCTTGCAGTGAAGAGACAGCAATGAGTGGGAAACACCACAGCCTGGGCACGCCATCAAGGAGGTCAAGGTCTGCAAGGACAAACCTACAGGCGGGCATGTGAAAGAAATCCAAAAATATCACCCATGTGTGGTGTTGAAGAAGGAGTCCAACTTAATTCTCTTGCATACAATCCGTTGTCAAAGTGTTATTTGTTGAAAAGACTATTTATAGCCCCGTTGAAAAGTCTTGACACCTTTGTAGAAAAGCAATCGACCATATGTATATATTCCCAGATTTGTTTCTGGACTTTCATTTTATTCCATTGAACTATGATCTCTCTTCGTGCCAGTACCACACTGATCAGATTACTGTAACTTTGTAGAAAGTTTTGAAATCAACAATTGTGATTCCTCTAACTTTTTTCTTATTCTGGGTTGTTTGTTCTCTGCATCCATTATATTTCAACAAGCACCAGCTAACCAAGGGAGACGACCATAGTGATATTCAGCAATGAGATAGAAAGCACTTTTTCTGAGATGAGTTTGTCAACTAATTGGCAGACTTCAAATATTAAGTCCGTACGTTAACTTAGGGAGTAGGGCCATCTTAACAATACTAAGGGAACTCCAGCCACACCACCCTGGACTACTACTAGAACTTTCCCAAACAGAATGGAGTAGGGCAAGGGATGCCAGTGACTTGACCTTCCCCATTGAAACTCCAAGTGTACACTAGCAGCCTGTGATGGTAGGAACCCGTGGCCTTGGCCACACCCACTCACAACAGAAAGCTTGTTACACTGAGTTGGGAGTCCACAGTACAGCTTCACTAAGATTTAGTAGATTTTATGAAGAATATGTGTCTCCATTTAGTATATGCTCTTAAGAAAATTTCCTGACACTAAATGGTTGTTTTTTGTTGCATTTTATTTTTAAATAATTTTCTGTGGTTAAGTGACTGTTTCACTGGAAGCTTCTCCCACAGGGTCACTACCCGTTACTCCTCAGTCTCTTCCTTTCTTCACTTTTCCTGTGAAATGTTATTATAATTCTATCTGTTGCTATAAATCTACAAATAAAATACAGGCTCTTTCAGTCTTTTGGGCAGAGTGGTACTTCCTATGGGCACATTCTTGAAGCCAGCTATTATTATTGTATTTAATTACCTTATATTGCAATCATTTTTTTTAGAAGCTCAAAGCCAGGTCTGTGCTGTATTCTTCTTTGTGACACCAGTGTCCAGGATAAACCTGACACAGAATTAATATATATTGAATAAACAGATGAATCCATGCATGCAATAATAGGTTAGCCAATGAAGACTGAGATGGAATTAAGTTTTTATCTCTATAATTGATAATACAAATAATGAAAATTTTATAATACAGCATACTATTTCTCTAAATACTTTCATTACCTCCTCTTCCATTAAACACAAATGTAAATACCAAATCTCAAATGTATTTCCTGAATTTAATTCCTCTCAGGGTAACTTGAAGTTATCCCTGGTTGCTGACTAAAGGCTATTTAATGTAAAGTGTTTTATAATGTGGGGAATAAAGCCAAGGAGTATTTTTTAATAAAGGAACAATTTGCTGGTAAAGGAAAATTAGAATCAGCAAATTTTTGACCTGACAAATTAGAAAATATTATTACTATTTTTCATCCGGTATACTTAATAATTGCCAAGTACTTGCTCTAATATGCATTAGAGTCTATTAAATCATCTCTGTGCTACCATTGTCTGCATTCGTATTATTGTACTTTTCACATGGGGCTGTAATTACTGCACTTATTTATGCATTCATTTCCATCATTAACTGAGGTTCTTTTAGACCTATCACAGAGTATTGAATATCTGTATGCCCCAGATGCATAGCGCATAATCACTGCTCAATAAATGTTTGCTCAACACATTACTTCATGTATCGTCCTGTGTTGTAATGATATGTCTGCATGTCTGCTCCCTCAGGCTTCTCAAAGATAGGCTTTTGTCTTTCTGGCAACATTCTCAGATCGAATAAATGGATTAACAAGCAAATAAATAAATGAAGGAATTAATGATGTGATAAATTTACTAAAAACTCGTATTTCATAATCCTAGTTGTAGGAATTGTCCTATTAACATATACATCCATGTCTCAGTGACTAGGAACTACTTCCTACTTGACTATGCAGTCTAGTTTCTTATTGAACCTCCACCCAAAAATGCTTAAGGGTACTTTCCAAGTTCATGAACACTTGTAGCCAATTTTTTCACTTCATGACATTTATTTCCTCATAATAAAGTTTTCCATGGGTGGTGGTTATGGCCTTTCTTATAAAAAAGTCTTTGTCAATCCATTGCTGTCCTTCAGAAATGGATTGGTGTATTCACAGAGGACAAGTAACTATATATTTGTTTGTTTCTTTGTTTGTCTGGCAGTGTTTTTAATTGACTATCTACATCTTTGCAAGCTGACCAATGCATATTCTCAGATACCATCAACACTGTGAGTTCTATTTCTTTTCTAATAAATTCTGTGATTTATTTAATTAATTGACTTTTTAATTTATTTAATTAATTAAGATTATTTAATTAAGTTTCTCTTGCCTGGAACCTGAAGTCTTAATTGATATAATACTTACAGCATACAGGTAAACAAAGTTAAAGATTTTCTGTTCCAGGAAATTTCTAACATAAATGAAAGATGCAACTCCATGTTTCAGAAAAGAATATCATTTAACTCTTATTAGTGGAATGGAAGAGACCTGCTCTTTCTCAGATGGTGGCTTGCTTTTATCATCTCTTATGTCTCTTGATGGAGACCCCATGTAAATGTAGTTGGGAGAGAGTTTAGTGAGAACGCTGGGAAAAAGAGAATTCACAATCACACAAATTTGTGGTATACTGTGTTTTAAATCTTTCTCTGGAGATTCACTTTAGCCTATTTAAGGGTCTCATTTGTCCTCCTCTCTCACACTCAGTATATTTTGAAACATACTAATTAACATGGAACAGCAGCCTACTGAAACCAAATTGAATAACACTAATAGATTATTGGTGTTCTTGATTTACATTGAAGGGAACATATGCAGGGCCTGTGAAAAGAACTTGCAAAAGAACCTGAAATGCTTTAATGCCACTTTCCAACCCTGTGTGGAAAAATGTTTTGTGAGTCCGGCCATCTGTCCCCCACTCTGAGTGACTTCAGAAGTTGGAATGTGGGACAGAAGACTCATTTCAAATCAAAGAAATAAACCAAAAAAAAAAAAAAATTACTGAAAAACATGAAGAACCAAATCCTCATAGAAAACAAATGTTCTTTTAGAAGTAGAATAAGCTTCCTAATTGTTTTATAGGTGTTAACTGGAGTAGAAATGATGTATTTCAAATAGGAATATGGGAGGGGATGTAAAGGAAATGTCATTATCATTCATTTAATACTACTTGTGATAGAAAACCGTTAGAACTGTTAGAACTTAGAGAAAGAGAGATCTGAAGATATTAGTGTAAAGATAATCAATAGGAATATTATGTATTTATGTGGTTCTATATGTAGCTTTCTTTTGTTATATCAAAGAATTGTAAGGGTGCAAATATTTTTGGTTACACGAATCACTTTTATAATGCTTGAGTCATGGTTATAAGTATTCTTAGCACCCTGCTTGACTTCCACTGAGTTTTACTTCCTTTTAAACACATACATGCTTTTCAATTAGTTCCAATTTAATATTAAGTATATGTGTATGTGTATTGTGTTTGTGTCTGGATTCATTAGTACATTTTCATATACAGATTGTAACATGAATATATGAAAAATACTTGAAGCAAGTGTGTTACTCGTATTAAACAAATGTAAATGGCTTGAACTCACCAATTGAAAATTTAAAAAATCATTTTCAGATTTGTTTATAATGTAAAATCAAACACTGCACATGAAATAAACATAAAGGAAAGGGATTGAGAATGGTTTAAAAATAAAAAGACATACCAGGCAAAGAAAACAAAAAAGAAAGCAGCTTCTCAATCATGATACGTGAAAAAGGATTTAGACTAAAAGCATTATCAGATACAAAGAAGAACATTCTTAAATGCTAAAAATGGCAATGATGATATTAAATGTTTGTTAATATTCATTTATTTTTGTTGAAGATGCAGAAATTATATTTATAATTCAGAGATTACAGAAGATGCAAAAATAAATACATGGAAACATACCATGTATTAGTGAGAGATTTTAATAAACTTCCCTTAACCAAAAATATCTCGTTCAACAAAAAAATTGGTGAAGAGATAAAAGTCTTAAAAATAAAACAAAAAAAAATAGATCTTTTAGACATATGTCTAAACCCCCAAAAGAAAGAATATGCCTTCTTTCAAATATGCAAGAAACAGTTATGAAAATTGATGATAATAATAATGAAGATACCTATGTATTCTGAATTATAAAAGTAATTCAAATCGAATTATCTCACTGTTAACATGCAGGGATACTTGACAATAGTATTCTTAACTGACTCTGTGACAATGCACTAGAACATAATATCAATACTATTTTAAAGAAAGATGTACCTGGAAATAATACAACATATTATTAAAGATCTTTTGATTAAAAAAGTAAAATATAGATTGAAAATTCATAATTTTTGAAAATTATAAAAACAAAATATAATGAAAACAAACATTTGAAATCTGTGCCGTAAAGATGAAGCTGTCTCTTTCAGCAATATTTTAGCATTAAAGAGCTAAATCAATAAGAATGAAAACAAAGACAGGAAACACTGAGAATTTAGAAAATAAGATAATATTAAAACATGAAACTGGAAGGGAATTACAAGTCTGTAAGTAAATATTAATGAAAGACATACAAAAATGCACAAAACTTATAAATACATGCTATACATGTAAATAAAGTTCTTTTAAAAAATTTTAAAAGATAAATCCAAGCTATACTATCAAGAAAAAGGTAGAAAGCACAAATAAAATTAGAAAAGACAATGCATAAAAAGACTAATTTGGACAATTCTTTGCAAATAAATTTGAAAACTTACATAAAATAGACCAAATTGTTGAAAAATATGTGTTTTTTCCCCCTTGAGACATATTCACCTTTTTTTAATTTTCTTTGCAGTTTTTCACCAGGGCTGGGTCTGAAACCACAACCTCTGGCATATGGGGCCAGTGCCCTACTCCCTTGAGCCACAGGCACTGCCCCACTTTTCTTTGTATTAAACCATAAACACATGGATCATGTATCCATTAATGCATTTATGGGATACAATGTGCTGATTTCATATGGAATTATGAACACTTACATCATGCATGTTAATATATACCTCATCCAGTTTAATAATTGTGTTAAGACATTTATACTCTGTACTTAATAGAGCCAACATGTACCCTTGCAATATGCACCATAGGTGTGATCCCACTATTCACCCTCCCTCGATCTGACTCCCCCCTCCCTTCCCATGCCCCCCTTCTTTATCCTGGGCCATAGTTGTGATCTATTCTTCATATGAAAGTGTGAGTGATTGTAAATGGGTTTCATAATAGTACTGAGTACACTGGATATTTTTTCTTCCATTGTTGAGATACTTTACTAAGTTGGAGATGTTCCAGCTCCATCCATGTAAACGTAAGAGGTAAAATCTCCATGTTTTTTGATGCTGCATAATATTCCATGGTGTCCGTATACCGCAATTTGTTAATCCACTCCTGGGTTGATGGGCACTTGGGCTTCTTCCATGAGTTGGAGAAGACAGGTGCATGGCCTACAGACACATGAAAAAATGCTCATCATCTTTAATCATCAGAGAAATGCAAATCAAAACCACTTTGAGATATCATCTAACTCCTGTAAGAGTGGCTCACATAACAAAATCCCACAACTACAGATGTTGGTGTGGATGTGGAGAAAAGGGAACACTTCTGCACTGCTCGTGGGAGTGCAAGCTAATTCCGTCCCTTTTGGAAAGAAGTATGGAGAATACTCAGGGATCTAAAAGTAGACCTGCCATTTGCTCCTACAATTCCTCTGCTAGGTGTATATCCATAAACTGTGCCTATTTAAACAATCTCTTTTAGACGTTTTATGTAACTCTT